>CALNHX010008962.1:0-54846 GCA_940337035.1 Agriotes lineatus | reverse complement strand
GGGACGTCTAGGACGTTAGGGACATATGAAACATTTAGGACGTCTGGGACGTTAGGGACATATGAAACATTTAGGACGCCTGGGACATTAGGGACATATGGGACATATGGGACATCTGGGGCGTCTGGGAAGTTAGCGACATATAATACATCTAGGACGTCTGAGACGTAAGGAACATATGGGACATCTAGGACGTCTGGGACGTCTGGGACGTTAGGGACATATGGGATATGCAGTACGTCTGGGACGTTTGGGACATATGGAGCATTTAGGAAGCCTGGGACATTAGGGACATATGGGACGTATGGGACATCTGGGACATCTGGGACGTTAGGGACATATGGGACATCTAGGCCGTCTGGGATGCCTGGGACGTTAGATACATACGGGACAGCTGGGACGTTTGGGACGTTAGGAACATATGGGACATTTAGGACGTCTGGGACGTTAGGGACATATGGAACATTTAGAAAGCCTGGAACATTAGGGACATATGGGACGTATGGGACATCTGGTACGCCTGGAACATTAGGGACATATGGGACATGTGGGACATCTGGGACGTTTGGGACGTCTAAGACGTTAGGGACATACGGACAGCTGGGACGTCTAAGACGTTAGGGACATATGGGACATTTAGGAAGTCTGGGACGTCTGGGACGTTAGGGACATACGGGACAGCTGGGACGTCTGGGACGTTAGGAGCATATGGGATATTTAGGACGTCTGGGACGTTAGGGACATATGGAACATCTAAGACGCTTGGGACATTAGGGACGTATGGAACATATGAGACATCTGGGACGTCTGGGACGTTAGGGACACATGGGACATCTAAAACGTCTGGGACGTTAAAGACATATGGGACATCTAGGACGTCTGGGACGTCTGGGACGTTAAGGACATATGAAACATTTAGGACGACTGGGACATTAGGGACATATGGGACATATGGGACATCTGGGACCCCTGGGACATTAGGGACATATGGGACATATGGGACATCTGAGACGTCTGGGACGTTAGGGACATATGAGACATCTGGACGTCTGGAACGTTAAGGACATATGGGACATCTAGGACGTCTAGGACGTCTGGGACGTTGAGGACATATGGGACATTTAGAACCCCTGGAACATTAGGGACATATGGGACATTTAGGACGTCTGGGACGTTAGGGACATATGGAACATCCAGGACGCTTGGGACATTAGAGACAAATGGGACATATGAAACATTTGGGACGTCTGGGACGTTATGGACATATGGGACATCTAGGACGTCTGGGACGTTAAGGACATATGGGACATTTGGGACGCGTGGGACATTAGGGACGTATGGAACATCTAGGACGCCTGGGACATTAGGGACATATGGGACATAAGGGACATTTGGGACGTCTGGGACGTTAGGGACATATGGGACATCTGAGACGTCTGGAACGTTAAGGACATATAAGACATCTGGGAAGTCTGGGACGTCTGAGACGTTAAGGACATATGGGGCATTTAGAACGTCTGGGACATTAGGGTCAAATGGATGATCTATAACGCCTGGGACATTAGGGACATATAGGACATATGGGACATCTGGGACGTCTAGGACGTTAGGGACATACGGGACAGCTAGGACGTCTGGGATATCAGGGACATATGGAACATCTAGGAAGCCTGGGACATTAGGGACATGTAGGACAAATGGGACATCTGGGACGTCTGGGACGTTAGGGACATATGGGACATCTAGGACGTATGGGACGTCTGGGACGTTAAGGACATATGGGACATTTAGGACGCCTGGGACATTAGGGATATATGGGACATATGGGACATCTGGGACTCTTGGGACATTAGGGACATATGGGCCATATGGGACATATGGGACATCTGGGACGCTTGGGACATTAGGGACATATTGGACATATGGGACATATGGGACATCTGAGACGTCTGGGACGTTAGGGACATATGGGACATCTGGGACGTCTGGGACGTTAGGGACATATGGGACATCTATGACGCTTGGGACATCTGGGACGTTAGGGACATACGGGACAACAGGGACGTCTAAGACGTTAGGGACATATGGGACATTTAGGACGTCTGGGACGTTAGGCACATATGAAACATTTAGGACGCCTGGGACATTAGGGACATATGGGACATATGGGACATCTGGGGCGTCTGGGACGTTAGGTACATATAATACATCTAGGACGTCTGAGACGTAAGGAACATATGGGACATCTAGGACGTCTGGGACGTCTGGGACCTTAGGGACATATGGGACATGTAGGACGTCTGGGACGTTTGGGACATATGGAACATTTAGGAAGCCTGGGACATTAGGGACATATGGGACGTATAGGACATCTGGGACGTCTGGGACGTTAGGGACATTAGGGACATCTAGGCCGTCTGGGATGTCTGGGACGTTAAATACATACGGAACAGCTGGGACGTCTGGGACGTTAAGAACATATGGGACATTTAGGACGTCTGGAACGTTAGGGACATATGGAACATTTAGAAAGCCTGGAACATTAGGGACATATGGGACGTATGGGACATCTGGGACGCCTGGAACATTACGGACATATGGGACATATGGAACATCTGGGACGTTTGGGACGTCTGGGACGTTAGGGACATATGGGACATCTAAGACGTCTGGGACGTTAAGTACATATGGGACATCTAGGACGTCTGGGACGTCTGGGACGTTAAGGACACATGAGACATTTAGGACGCCTGGGACATTAGGGACATATGGGACATGTGGACATCTGAGACGCCTGGGACATTAGGGACATATGGGACATATGGGACATCTGAGACGTCTGGGACGTTAGGGACATATGGGACATCTGGGACGTCTGGAACGTTAAGGACATATGGGACATCTAGGACGTCTGGGACGTCTGGGACGTTGAGGACATATGGGACATTTAGAACGCCTTTAACATTAGGGACATATGGGACATTTAGGACGTCTGGAACGGTAGGGACAAATGGAACATCTAGGACGCCTGGGACATTAGGGACAAATGGGACATATGAAACATTTGGGACGTCTGGGACATTAAGGACATATGG
The DNA here is from genome assembly GCA_940337035.1 of Agriotes lineatus. Taxonomy (NCBI): domain Eukaryota; kingdom Metazoa; phylum Arthropoda; class Insecta; order Coleoptera; family Elateridae; genus Agriotes; species Agriotes lineatus. The sequence continues at coordinate 51,751 of CALNHX010008962.1, read as the reverse complement.
GACATCTAGGACGTCTGGGACGTTAAGGACATATGGGACATTTGGGACGCGTGGGACATTAGGGACGTATGGGACATCTAGGACGCCTGGGACATTAGGGACATATGGGACATATGGGACATCTGGGACGTCTGGGACGTTAGGGACATATGGGACATCTGAGACGTCTGGGACGTTAAGGTCATAAAAGACTTCTGGGACGTCTGGGACGTCTGGGACGTTAAGGACATATGGGGCATTTAGAACGTCTGGGACGTTAGGGTCATATGGATGATCTATAACGCTTGGGACATTAGGGACATATGGGTCATATGGGACATCTGGGACGTCTAGGACGTTAGAGACATACGGGACAACTAGGACGTCTGGGATGTTAGGGACATATGGAACATCTAGGACGCCTGGGACATTAGATACATGTAGGACATATGGGACATCTAGGACGTATGGGACGTCTGGGACATTAAGGACATATGGGACATTTAGGACGCCTGGGACATTAGGGACATATGGGACGTATAGGACGTCTTGAACGTCTGGGACGTTAGGGACATTAGGGACATATGGGACATATGGAACATCTGAGACGTCTGGGACGTTAGGGACATATGGGACATCTGGGACGTCTGAAACGTTAGGGACATATGGGACATCTAGGACGCCTGGGACGTCTGGGACGTTAGGGACATACGGGACAGCAGGGACGTCTGGGACGTTAGGGACGTATGGGACATTTAGGACGTCTGGGACGTTAGGGACATATGAAACATTTAGGACGCCTGGGACATTAGGGACATATGGGACATATGGGACATCTGGACGTCTGAGACGTTAGGGACATATAATACATCTAGGACGTCTGAGACGTTAGGGACATATGGGACATTTAAGACGTTTGGAACGTCTGGGACGTTAGGGACATATGGGACATTTAAGACGTGTGGGACGTTAAGGACATATAAAACATCTAGGAAGTCTGAGACGTTAGAGACATATGGGACATCTAGGACGTCTGGGACGTCTGGGACGTTAGGGACATATGGGAGATTAGGGACATATGGGACATTTAGGACGTCTGAGACGTTAGGGACATATGGAACATTTAGGAAGCCTGGGACATTAGGGACATATGGGACGTATAGGACATCTGGGACGTCTGGGACGTTAGGGAGATATGGGACATCTAGGCCGTCTGGGATGTCTGGGACGTTAGGGACATACGGGACAGCTGGGACGTCTGGGACGTTAGGGGCATATGGGACATTTAGGACGTCTGGGACGTTAGGGACATTTGGAACATCTAGGACGCTTGGGAAATTAGGGACATATGGAACATATGGGACATCTAAGACGTCTGGGACGTTAAGGACATGGGACATCTAGGACGTCTGGGGCGTCTGGGACGTTAAGGACATATGGGACATATGGGACATCTGGGACGCCTGGGACATTAAAGACATATGGGACATCTGGGACGTCTGGAACGTTAAGGACATATGGGACATCTAGGACGTCTGGGACGTTGAGGACATATGGAACATTTAGAACGCCTGGAACATTAGGGACCTATGGGACATTTAGGACGTCTGGGACGTTATGGACATATGGAACATCTAGGACGCTTGGAACATTAGGGACAAATGGGACATATGAGACATTTGGGACGTCTGGGACGTTAAGGACATATGGGACATCTAGGACGTCTGGGACGTTAGGGACATATAGGACATCTAGGACGTCTGGGACGTTAGGGACATATGAAACATCTTAGACGTCTGGCACGTCTGGGACGTTAGGGACATACGGGACAGCTAGAACGTCTGGGACGTTAGTGACATATGGGACATTTAGAACGCCTGGAACATTAGGGACATATGGGACATTTAGGACGTCTGGGACGTTATGGACATATGGAACATCTAGGACGCCTGGGACATTAGGGACAAATGGGACATATGGAACATTTGGGACGTCTGGGACGTTAAGGACATATGGGACATCTAGGACGTCTGGGACGTTAGGGACATATAGGACATCTAGGACGTCTGGGACGTTATGGACATATGGAACATCTAGGACGCCTGGGACATTAGGGACAAATGAGACATATAAGACATTTGGGACGTCTGGGACGTTAAGGACATATGGGACATCTAGGACGTCTGGGACGTTAGTGACATATGGGACATCTAGGACGTCTGGGACGTTAGGGACATATAGGACATCTAAGACGTCTGCGACGTTAGGGACATATGAAACATCTTAGACGTCTGGCACGTCTGGGACGTTAGGGACATACGGGACAGCTAGAACGTCTGGGGCGTTAGTGACATATGGGACATTTAGGACGTCTGGGACGTTAGGGACATATGAAACATCTAGGACGCCTGGGACATTCGAGACATATCGGACATTAAGGACATCTGGGACGTCTGGGACGTTAGGGACATATAGGACATCTAGGACGCCTGGGACATTAGGGACATATGGGACATATGGGACATCTGGGACGTCTGGGACGTCTAAGACGTTAGGGACATATAGGACATCTAGGACGTCTTGGTCGTTAGGGACATATGGGACATCTAAGACGCCTGGGACGTCTGGGACGTTAGTGACATACGGGACAGCTGGGACGTCTGGGACGTTAGGGACATATAGGACATTTGGGATGTCTGGGACGTTAGGGACATATGGAACATCTAGGACGCCTGGGACATTAGGGACATATGGGAAATATGGGACATCTAGGACGTCTGGGACGTCTGGGACGTTAGGGACATAAGGGACAGCTGGGACGTCTGGGACGTTAGGGACATATGGAACATCTAGGACGCCTGGGACATTAGAGACATATAGGACATATAAGACATCTGGGACGTTTGGGACGTTAGGGACATATGGGGCATCTGGCACGTCTGGGACGTTAAGGACATATGGGACATTTGGGACGCGTTTGACATTAGGGACGTATGGGACATCTAGGACGCCTGGGACATTAGGGACATATGGGACATCTAGGACGTCTGGGACGTTAGGAACATATTGGACATCTGAGACGTCTGGGACGTTAAGGACATATAAGACATCTGGGACGTCTGGGACGTCTGGGACGTTAAGGACATATGGGGCATTTAGAACGTCTGGGACGTTAGGGTCATATGGATGATCTATAACGCCTGGGACATTAGGGACATATATGACATATGGGACATCTGGGACGTCTAGGACGTTGACATACGGGACAGCTAGGACGTCTAGGATGTTAGGGACATATGGAACATCTAGGACGCCTGGGACATTAGGGACATGTAGGACAAATGGGACATCTGGGACGTCTGGGACGTTATGGACATATGGGACATCTAAAACGTATGGGACGTCTGGGACGTTAAGGACATATGGGACGTTTAGGACGCCTGGGACATTAGGGATATATGGGACATATGGGACATCTGGGACGCTTGGGACATTAGGGACATATGGGACAACTGAGACGTCTGGGACGTTAGGGACATATGGGACATCTAGGACGCCTGGGACGTCTGACACGTTAGGGACATACGGAACAGCAGGGACGTCTGGGACGTTAGGGACATATGGGACATTTAGGACGTCTGGGATATTAGGGACATATGAAACATTTAGGACGCCTGGGACATTAGGGACATATGGGACATATGGGACATCTGGGACGTCTGGGACGTTAGGGACATATAATACATCTAGGACGTCTGAGACGTTAGGGACATATGGGACATCTAAGACGTCTGGGACGTCTGGGACGTTAGGGACATACGGGACATCTAGGACGCTTGGGACATTAGGGACATATGGAACATATGAGACATCTGGGACGTCTGGGACGTTAAGGACATATGGGACATTTAGGACGTCTGGGACGTTAAGAACATATGGGACATCTCGGACGTCTGGGACGTCTGGGACGTTAAGGACATATGGGAAATTTAGGACGCCTGGGATATTAGGGACATATGGAACTTATGGGACATCTGGGACGCCTGGGACATTAGGGATATATGGGACATATGGGACATCTGGGACGTCTGGGACGTTAGGGACATATGGGACATCTGGGACGTCTAGCACGTTAAGGACATATGGGACATCTAGGACGTCTGGGACGTCTGGGACGTTGAGGACATTTGGGACATTTAGGACGCCTGGAACATTAGGGAAATATGGGACATATGGGACATCTGGCACGTCTGGGACGCTAAGGACATATGGGACATCTAAGACGTTTGGGACGTCTGAGACGTTAAGGACAAATAGGACATTTAGGACGCCAGGGACATTAGGGACATATGGGACATATGGGACATATGGGACATCTGGGACGCCCGGGACATTAGGGACATATGGGACATATGAGACATCTGGGACGTCTGGGACGTTAGGGACATACGGGACAGCTGGGACGTCTGGGACGTTAAGAATATATGGGACATTTAGGACGTTTGGGAAGTTAGAAACATATGGAACATCTAGGACGTCTTAGACATTAGTGACATATGGGACATATGGGACATCTGGGACGTCTGGGACGTTAGGGACATATGGGACATCTGTTACGTCTGGGACATTAGAGACATATGGGACATCTAGGACGTCTTGGACGTCTGGGACGTTAAGGACATATGGGACATTTAGGACGCCTGGACATTAGGGACATATGGAACATATGGGACATCTGGGACGCCTGGGACATATGGGACATATGGGACATATGGGACATCTGGGACGTCTGGGACGTTAGGGGCATATGGGATATCTGAGACGTCTGGGACGTTAGGGACATATGGGACGTTTAGGACGGCTGGGACGTTAGGGACATACGGGACAGTTGGGACGTCTGGGACGTTAGGGACATATGGGGCATTTAGGACGTCTGGGACGTTAGGGACATATGGAACATTTAGGAAGCCTGGGACGTTAGGGACATATGGGACATTTAGGACGTCTGGGACGTTAGAGACATATGGAACATCTAGGACGCCTTGGACATTAGGGACATATGGGACATATGGGACATCTGGGACGTCTGGGACGTTAGGGACAGATGGGACATATGGGACGTCTGGGACGTCTGAGACGTTAAGGACATATGGGACATCTAGGACGTCTGGGGCGTCTGGGTCGTTAACGACATATGGGACATTTAGGACGCCTGGGACGTTAGGGACATATGGAATATTTAGGAAGCCTGGGACGTTAGGGACATATGAGACATCTAGGACGTCTGGGACGTGTGGGACGGTAAGGACATATGGGACATTTAGCACGCCTGGGACATTAGGGACATATGGGGCATATGGGACATCTGGGACGCCTGGGACATTAGGGACATATGGAACATCTGGGACGTCTGAGACGTTAGGGACATATGGGACATCTAGGACGTCTGGGACGTCTGGGACGTTAGGAACATACGGGACAGCTGGGACGTCTGGAACGTTAGGGACATATGGAACATCTAGGACGCCTGGGACATTAGGGACAAATGAGACATATAAGACATTTGGGACGTCTGGGACGTTAAGGACATATGGGACATCTAGGACGTCTGGGACGTTAAGGACATATGGGACATCTAGGACGTCTGGGACGTTAGGGACATATAGGACATCTAGGACGTCTGGGACGTTATGGACATATGGAACATCTAGGACGCCTGGGACATTAGGGACAAATGAGACATATAAGACATTTGGGACGTCTGGGACGTTAAGGACATATGGGACATCTAGGACGTCTGGGACGTTAGTGACATATGGGACATCTAGGACGTCTGGGACGTTAGGGACATATAGGACATCTAAGACGTCTGCGACGTTAGGGACATATGAAACATCTTAGACGTCTGGCACGTCTGGGACGTTAGGGACATACGGGACAGCTAGAACGTCTGGGGCGTTAGTGACATATGGGACATTTAGGACGTCTGGGACGTTAGGGACATATGAAACATCTAGGACGCCTGGGACATTCGAGACATATCGGACATTAAGGACATCTGGGACGTCTGGGACGTTAGGGACATATAGGACATCTAGGACGCCTGGGACATTAGGGACATATGGGACATATGGGACATCTGGGACGTCTGGGACGTCTAAGACGTTAGGGACATATAGGACATCTAGGACGTCTTGGTCGTTAGGGACATATGGGACATCTAAGACGCCTGGGACGTCTGGGACGTTAGTGACATACGGGACAGCTGGGACGTCTGGGACGTTAGGGACATATAGGACATTTGGGATGTCTGGGACGTTAGGGACATATGGAACATCTAGGACGCCTGGGACATTAGGGACATATGGGAAATATGGGACATCTAGGACGTCTGGGACGTCTGGGACGTTAGGGACATAAGGGACAGCTGGGACGTCTGGGACGTTAGGGACATATGGAACATCTAGGACGCCTGGGACATTAGAGACATATAGGACATATAAGACATCTGGGACGTTTGGGACGTTAGGGACATATGGGGCATCTGGCACGTCTGGGACGTTAAGGACATATGGGACATTTGGGACGCGTTTGACATTAGGGACGTATGGGACATCTAGGACGCCTGGGACATTAGGGACATATGGGACATCTAGGACGTCTGGGACGTTAGGAACATATTGGACATCTGAGACGTCTGGGACGTTAAGGACATATAAGACATCTGGGACGTCTGGGACGTCTGGGACGTTAAGGACATATGGGGCATTTAGAACGTCTGGGACGTTAGGGTCATATGGATGATCTATAACGCCTGGGACATTAGGGACATATATGACATATGGGACATCTGGGACGTCTAGGACGTTGACATACGGGACAGCTAGGACGTCTAGGATGTTAGGGACATATGGAACATCTAGGACGCCTGGGACATTAGGGACATGTAGGACAAATGGGACATCTGGGACATCTGGGACGTTATGGACATATGGGACATCTAAAACGTATGGGACGTCTGGGACGTTAAGGACATATGGGACGTTTAGGACGCCTGGGACATTAGGGATATATGGGACATATGGGACATCTGGGACGCTTGGGACATTAGGGACATATGGGACAACTGAGACGTCTGGGACGTTAGGGACATATGGGACATCTAGGACGCCTGGGACGTCTGACACGTTAGGGACATACGGAACAGCAGGGACGTCTGGGACGTTAGGGACATATGGGACATTTAGGACGTCTGGGATATTAGGGACATATGAAACATTTAGGACGCCTGGGACATTAGGGACATATGGGACATATGCGACATCTGGGACGTCTGGGACGTTAGGGACATATAATACATCTAGGACGTCTGAGACGTTAGGGACATATGGGACATCTAAGACGTCTGGGACGTCTGGGACGTTAGGGACATACGGGACATCTAGGACGCTTGGGACATTAGGGACATATGGAACATATGAGACATCTGGGACGTCTGGGACGTTAAGGACATATGGGACATTTAGGACGTCTGGGACGTTAAGAACATATGGGACATCTCGGACGTCTGGGACGTCTGGGACGTTAAGGACATATGGGAAATTTAGGACGCCTGGGATATTAGGGACATATGGAACTTATGGGACATCTGGGACGCCTGGGACATTAGGGATATATGGGACATATGGGACATCTGGGACGTCTGGGACGTTAGGGACATATGGGACATCTGGGACGTCTAGCACGTTAAGGACATATGGGACATCTAGGACGTCTGGGACGTCTGGGACGTTGAGGACATTTGGGACATTTAGGACGCCTGGAACATTAGGGAAATATGGGACATATGGGACATCTGGCACGTCTGGGACGCTAAGGACATATGGGACATCTAAGACGTTTGGGACGTCTGAGACGTTAAGGACAAATAGGACATTTAGGACGCCAGGGACATTAGGGACATATGGGACATATGGGACATATGGGACATCTGGGACGCCCGGGACATTAGGGACATATGGGACATATGAGACATCTGGGACGTCTGGGACGTTAGGGACATACGGGACAGCTGGGACGTCTGGGACGTTAAGAATATATGGGACATTTAGGACGTTTGGGAAGTTAGAAACATATGGAACATCTAGGACGTCTTAGACATTAGTGACATATGGGACATATGGGACATCTGGGACGTCTGGGACGTTAGGGACATATGGGACATCTGTTACGTCTGGGACATTAGAGACATATGGGACATCTAGGACGTCTTGGACGTCTGGGACGTTAAGGACATATGGGACATTTAGGACGCCTGGACATTAGGGACATATGGAACATATGGGACATCTGGGACGCCTGGGACATATGGGACATATGGGACATATGGGACATCTGGGACGTCTGGGACGTTAGGGGCATATGGGATATCTGAGACGTCTGGGACGTTAGGGACATATGGGACGTTTAGGACGGCTGGGACGTTAGGGACATACGGGACAGTTGGGACGTCTGGGACGTTAGGGACATATGGGGCATTTAGGACGTCTGGGACGTTAGGGACATATGGAACATTTAGGAAGCCTGGGACGTTAGGGACATATGGGACATTTAGGACGTCTGGGACGTTAGAGACATATGGAACATCTAGGACGCCTTGGACATTAGGGACATATGGGACATATGGGACATCTGGGACGTCTGGGACGTTAGGGACAGATGGGACATATGGGACGTCTGGGACGTCTGAGACGTTAAGGACATATGGGACATCTAGGACGTCTGGGGCGTCTGGGTCGTTAACGACATATGGGACATTTAGGACGCCTGGGACGTTAGGGACATATGGAATATTTAGGAAGCCTGGGACGTTAGGGACATATGAGACATCTAGGACGTCTGGGACGTGTGGGACGGTAAGGACATATGGGACATTTAGCACGCCTGGGACATTAGGGACATATGGGGCATATGGGACATCTGGGACGCCTGGGACATTAGGGACATATGGAACATCTGGGACGTCTGAGACGTTAGGGACATATGGGACATCTAGGACGTCTGGGACGTCTGGGACGTTAGGAACATACGGGACAGCTGGGACGTCTGGGACATTAGAGACATATGGAACATATGAGACATCTGGGACGTTTGGGACGTTAGGGACATATGGGACATCTGGGACGTCTGGGACATTAATGACATATGGGACATCTAGGACGTTTGGGACGTCTGGGACGTTAAGGACATATGGGACATTTAGGACGCCTGAGACATTAGGGACATATGGGACTCCTGGGACATTAGGAACATTTGGGACATATGGGACATCTGGGACGGCTGGGACGTTAGGGACATATAGGACATCTAAGACATCTGGGACGTTAGGGACATATGGGACATCTAGGACGTCTGGGACGTCTGGGACGTTAGGAACATACGGGACAGCTGGGACGTCTGGAACGTTAGGGACATATGGAACATCTAGGACGCCTGGGACATTAGAGACATATGGGACATATGAGACTCCTGGGACATTAGGAACATTTGGGACATATGGGACATCTGGGACGGCTGGGACGTTAGGGACATATAGGACATCTAAGACATCTGGGACGTTAGGGACATTAGGGACATCTAGGACGTCTGGGACGTCTGGGACGTTAGGAACATACGGGACAGCTGGGACGTCTGGAACGTTAGGGACATATGGAACATCTAGGACGCCTGGGACATTAGAGACATATGGGACATATGAGACATCTGGGACGTTTGGGACGTTAGGGACATATGGGACATCTGGGACGTCTGGGACATTAATGACATATGGGACATCTAGGACGTTTGGGACGTCTGGGACGTTAAGGACATATGGGACATTTAGGACGCCTGAGACATTAGGGACATATGGGACATCTAAGACGCCTGGGACACTAAGGACATATGGGACATATGGAACATCTGGGACGTCTGGGACGTTAGGGACATATTGGACATCTGGGACGTATGGGACGTTAAGGACATATAAGACATCTAGGACGTCTAGGACGTCTGGGACCATAAAGACATATGGGGAATTTAGGACGTCTGGGACGTTAGGGTCATATGGATGATCTATAACGCTTGGGACATTAGGGACATATGGGACATATGAGACATCTGGGGCGTCTGGGACGTTAGGGACATACGGGACAGATGGGACGTCTGGGATGTTAGGGACATATGGAACATTTAGGACGTCTGGGACGTTAGGGACTTATGGGACATCTAGGACGACTGGGACATTAATGATCTTTGGGACATATGAGACATCTGGGACGTCTGGGACGTTAGGGACAGCTGGGACATCTGGGATGTTAGGGATATATGGGACATTTAGGACGTCTGGGACGTTAGGGACATATGGGACATTTAGGACGTCTGGGACGTTAGGGACATTTGGAACATCTAGGACGCTTGGGACATTAGGGACATATGGAACATATGGGACATCTGGGACGTTAGAGACATAAGGGACATTTGAGACGTCTGGGACGTTAAGGACATATGGGACATCTAGGACGTCTGGGACATCTGGGACGTTAAGGACATATGGGACATTTAGTACTCCTGGGACATTAGGGACATATGGAACATATGGGACATCTGGGACGCCTGGGACATTAGGGACATATAGAACATATGGGACAACTGGGACGTCTGGGACGTAATAGACATATGGGAAATCTGGAACGTCTGCGACGTTAAGGAAATATGGGACATCTAGTACATCTGGAACGTCTGGGACGTTAAGGACATATGGGACATCTAGGACGTCTGGGACGTCTGGGACGTTAAGGACATATGGGACATTTAGGATTCCTGGGACATTAAGGACATATGGAACATATGGGACATCTGGGACGCCTGGGACATTAGGGACATATGGGACATCTGAGACGTCTGGGACGTTAAGGACATATAAGACATCTGGGACGTCTGGGACGTCTGGGACGTTAAGGACATATGGGGCATTTAGAACGTCTGGGACGTTAGGGTCATATGGATGATCTATAACGCCTGGGACATTAGGGACATATGGGACATATGGGACATCTGGGACGTCTAGGACGTTAGGGACATACGGGACAGCTAGGACGTCTGGGATGTCAGGGCCATATGGAACATCTAGGACGCCTGGGACATTAGGGACATGTAGGAAAAATGGGACATCTGGGACGTCTGGGACGTTAGGGACATATGGGACATCTAGGACGTATGGGACGTCTGGGACGTTAAGGACATATGGGACATTTAGGTCGCCTGGGACATTAGGGATATATGAGACATATGGGACATCTGGGACGCTTGGGACATTAGGGACATATGGGCCATATGGGACATATGGGACATCTGGGACGCTTGGGACATTAGGGACATATTGGATATATGGGACATATGGGATATCTGAGACGTCTGGGACGTTAGGGACATATGGGACATCTGGGACGTCTGGGACGTTAGGGACATATGGGACATCTATGACGCTTGGGACGTCTGGGACGTTAGGGACATACGGGACAACAGGAACGTGTGGGACGTTAAGGACATATGGGACATTTAGGACGTCTGGGACGTTAGGCACATATGAAACATTTAGGAAGCCTGGGACATTAGGGACATATGGGACATATGGGACATATGGGACATCTGGGGCGTCTGGGACGTTAGGTACATGTAATACATCTAGGACGTCTGAGACGTAAGGAACATATGGGACATCTAGGACGTCTGGGACGTCTGGGACCTTAGGGACATATGGGACATGTAGGACGTCTGGGACGTTTGGGACATATGGAACATTTAGGAAGCCTGGGACATTAGGGACATATGGGACGTATGGGACATCTGGGACGTCTGGGACGTTAGGGACATTAGGGACATCTAGGCCGTCTGGGATGTCTGGGACGTTAAATACATACGGAACAGCTGGGACGTCTCGAACGTTAGGGACATATGGGACATTTACGACGTCTGGAACGTTAGGGACATATGGAACATTTAGAAAACCTGGAACATTAGGGACATATGGGACGTATGGTACATCTGGGACGCCTGGAACATTACGGACATATGGGACATCTGGGACGTTTGGGAGGTCTAAGACGTTAGGGACGTATAGGACATCTAGGACGCTTGGGACATTAGAGACGTATGGAACATATGGGACATCTGGGACGTCTGGGACGTTAGGGACATATGGGACATCTAAGACGTATGGGACGTTAAGAACATATGGGACATCTAGGACGTCTGGGACGTCTGGGACGTTAAGGACATATGAGACATTTAGGACGCCTGGGACATTAGGGACATATGGGACATATGGGACATCTGGGACGCCTGGGACATTAGGGACATATGGGACATATGGGACATCTGAGACGTCTGGGACGTTAGGGACATATGGTACATCTGGGACGTCTGGAACGTTAAGGACATATGGGACATCTAGGACGTCTGGGACGTCTGGGACGTTGAGGACATATGGGACATTTAGAACGCCTGGAACATTAGGGACATATGGGACATTTAGGACGTCTGGGACGTTAGGGACATATGGAACATCTAGGACGCCTGGGACATTAGGGACAAATGGGACATATGAAACATTTGGGACGTCTGGGACATTAAGGACATATGGGACATCTAGGACGTCTGGGACGTTAAGGACATATGGGACATTTGGGACGCGTGGGACATTAGGGACGTATGGGACATCTATTACGCCCGGGACATTAGGGACATATGGGACATATGGGACATCTGGGACGTCTGGGACCTTAGGGACATATGGGACATCTGAGACGTCTGGGACGTTAAGGACATAAAAGACATCTGGGACGTCTGGGACGTTAAGGACATATGGGGCATTTAGAACGTCTGGGACGTTAGGGTCATATGGATGATCTATAACGCTTGGGACATTAGGGACATATGGGACATATGGGACATCTGGGACGTCTAGGACGTTAGGGACATACGGGACAGCTAGGACGTCTGGGATGTTAGGGACATATGGAACATCTAGGACGCCTGGGACATTAGGGACATGTAGGACAAATGGGACATCTGGGACGTCTGGGACGTTAGGGACATATGGGACATCTAGGACGTATGGGACGTCTGGGACATTAAGGACATATGGGACATTTAGGACGCCTGGGACATTAGGGATATATGGGACATATGGGACATCTGGGACGCTTGGGACATTAGGGACATATGGGACATATGGGACATATGGGACATCTGAGACGTCTGGGACGTTAGGGACATATGGGACATCTGGGACGTCTGAAACGTTAGGGACATATGGGACATCTAGGACGCCTGGGACGTCTGGGACGTTAGGGACATACGGGACAGCAGGGACGTCTGGGACGTTAGGGACGTATGGGACATTTAGGACGTCTGGGACGTTAGGGGCATATGAAACATTTAGGACGCCTGGGACATTAGGGACATATGGGACATATGAGACATCTGGACGTCTGGGACGTTAGGGACATATAATACATCTAGGACGTCTGAGACGTTAGGGACATATGGGACATTTAAGACGTTTGAAACGTCTGGGACGTTAGGGACATATGGGACATTTAGGACGTCTGGGACGTTAGGGACATATGAAGCATTTAGGACGCCTGAGACATTAGGGACATAGGGGACATATGGGACATTTGGGACGTCTAGGACGTCTGGGACGTTAGGGACATATGGGAGATTAGGGACATATGGGACATTTAGGACGTCTGAGACGTTAGGGACATATGGAACATTTAGGAAGCTTGGGACATTAGGGACATATGGGACGTATAGGACATCTGGGACGTCTGGGACGTTAGGGAGATATGGGACATCTAGGCCGTCTGGGATGTCTGGGACGTTAGGGACATACGGGACAGCTGGGACGTCTGGGACATTAGGGACATATGGGACATTTAGGACGTCTGGGACGTTAGGGACATATGGAACATTTAGAAAGCCTGGAACATTAGGGACATATGGGACGTATGGGACATCTGGGACGCCTGGAACATTAAAGACATATGGGACATATGGGACATCTGGGACGTTGGGGACGTCTAAGACGTTAGGGACATATAGAACATCTAGGACGTCTGGGACGTTAGGAACGTATGGGACATCTAAGACGTCTGGGACGTCTGGGACGTTAGGGACATACGGGACAGCTGGGACGTCTAAGACGTTAGGGACATATGGGACATTTAGGACGTCTGGGACGTCTGGGACGTTAGGGAGATACGGGACAGCTGGGACGTTAGGGGCATATGGGACATTTAGGACGTCTGGGACGTTAGGGACATATGGGACATCTAAGACGTCTGGGACGTTAAGGACATCGGACATCTAGGACGTCTGGGGCGTCTGGGACGTTAAGGACATATGAGACATTTAGGACGCCTGGGACATTAAGGACATATGGGACATATAGGACATCTGGGACGCCTGGGACATTAGGGACATATGGGACATATGGGACATCTGAGACGTCTGGGACGTTAGGGACATATGGGACATCTGGGACGTCTGGAACGTTAGGGACATATGGGACATCTAGGACGTCAGGGACGTTGAGGACATATGGGACATTTAAAACTCCTGGAACATTAGGGACCTATGGGACATTTAGGACGTCTGGGACGTTATGGACATATGGAACATCTTGGACGCCTGGGACAAATGGGACATATGAGACATTTGGGACGTCTGGAACGTTAAGGACATATGGGACATCTAGGACGTCTGGGACGTTAGGGACATATAGGACATCTAAGACGTCTGGGACGTTAGGGACATATGAAACATCTTAGACGTCTGGCACGTCTGGGACGTTAGGGACATACGGGACAGCTAGAACGTCTGGGACGTTAGTGACATATGGGACATTTAGAACGCCTGAAACATTAGGGACATATGGGACATTTAGGACATCTGGGACGTTATGGACATATGGAACATCTAGGACGCCTGGGACATTAGGGACAAATGGGACATATGAAACATTTGGGACGTCTGGGACGTTAAGGACATATGGGACATCTAGGACGTCTGAGACGTTAGGGACATATAGGACATCTAGGACGTCTGGGACGTTATGGACATATGAAACATCTAGGACGCCTGGGACATTAGGGACAAATGGGACATATAAGACATTTGGGACGTCTGGGACGTTAAGGACATATGGGACATCTAGGACGTCTGGGACGTTAGGGACATATGGGACATCTAGGACATCTGGGACGTTAGGGACATATAGGACATCTAGGACGTCTGGGACGTTAGGGACATATGAAACATCTTAGACGTCTGGCACGTCTGGGACGTTAGGGACATACGGGACAGCTAGAACGTCTGGGACGTTAGTGACATATGGGACATTTAGGACGTCTGGGACGTTAGGGACATATGAAACATCTAGGACGCCTGGGACGTTAGGGACATATAGGACATCTAGGACGTCTGGGACGTTAGGGACATATGAAACATCTTAGACGTCTGGCACGTCTGGGACGTTAGGGACATACGGGACAGCTAGAACGTCTGGGACGTTAGTGACATATGGGACATTTAGGACGTCTGGGACGTTAGGGACATATGAAACATCTAGGACGCCTGGGACATTCGAGACATATCGGACATTAAGGACATCTGGGACGTCTGGGACGTTAGGGACATATAGGACATCTAGGACGTCTGGGACGTCTGGGACGTTAAGGACATATGTGACATTTAGATCGCCTGGGACATTAGGGACATATGGGACATATGGGACAGCTGGGACGCCTGGGACATTTGGGACATATGGGACATATGGGACATCTGGGACGTCTGGGACGTCTGGGACGTTAAGGACATATGGGACATCTAGGACGTCTGGGACGTCTGGGACGTTAAGGACATATGGGACATTTAGGATTCCTGGGACATTAGGGACATATGGAACATATGGGACATCTGGGACGCCTGGGACATTATCGACATATGGAACATATGGGACAGCTAGGACGTCTGGGATGTTAGGAACATATGGGACATTTAGGACGTCTGGGACGTTAGGGACATATGGGACATTTAGGACGTCTGGGACGTTAGGGACATTTGGAACATCTAGGACGCTTGGGACATTAGGGACATATGGAACATATGGGACATCTGGGACGTTAGAGACATATGGGACATTTGAGACGTCTGGGAAGTTAAGGATATATGGGACATCTAAGACGTTTGGGACGTCTGAGACGTTAAGGACAAATAGGACATTTAGGACGCCTGGGACATTAAGGACATATTGGACATATGGGAAATTTTAGACGCCCGGGACATTAGGGACATATGAAAAATATGTGACATCTGGAACGTCTGTGACGTTAGGGACATATAGGACATCTAGAACGTCTGAGACGTTCGGGACATATGGAACATCTAGGACGTCTGGGATGTCTGGGACGTTAGGGACATACGGGACGGCTGGGACGTTAGGGACATATAGGACATCTAAGACATCTGGGACGTTAGGGACATATGGGATATTTAGGACGTCTGGGACGTCTGGGACGTTAGGGACATACGGGACAGCTGGGACGTCTGGAACGTTAGGGACATATGGAACATCTAGGACGCCTGGGACATTAGAGACATATGGGACATATGAGACATCTGGGACGTTTGGGACGTTAGGGACATATGGGACATCTGGAACGTCTGGGACATTAATGACATATTCGACATCTTGGACGTTTGGGACGTCTGGGACGTTAAGGACATATGGGACATTTAGGACGCCTGAGACATTAGGGACATATGGGACATCTAGGACGCCTGGGACACTAGGGACATATGGGACATATGGGACATCTAGGACTTCTGGGACGTTAGGGATATATGGGACATCTGGGACGTCTGGGACGTTAAGGACATATAAGACATCTAGGACGTCTAGGACGTCTGGGACCATAAAGACATATGGGGAATTTAGGACGTCTGGGACGTTAGGGTCATATGGATGATCTATAACGCTTGGGACATTAGGGACATATGGGACATATGAGACATCTGGGACGTCTGGGACGTTAGGGACATACGGGACAGCTGGGACGTCTGGGATGTTAGGGACATATGGGACATCTAGGACGCCTGGGACATTAATGATCTTTGGGACATATGAGACATCTGGGACGTCTGGGACGTTAGGGACAGCTGGGATATCTGGGATGTTAGGGACATATGGGACATTTAGGACGTCTGGGACGTTAGGGACATATGGGACATTTAGGACGTCTGGGACGTTAGGGACATTTGGAACATCTAGGACGCTTGGGACATTAGGGACATATGGAACATATGGGACATCTGGGACGTTAGAGACATATGGGACATTTGAGACGTCTGGGACGTTAAGGACATATGGGACATCTAGGACGTCTGGGACGTCTGGGACGTTAAGGACATATGGGACATTTAGGACTCCTGGGACATTAGGGGCATATGGAACATATGGGACATCTGGGACGCCTGGGACATTAGGGACATATAGAACATATGGGACATCTGGGACGTCTGGGACGTAAGGGACATATGGGAAATCTGG
Organism: Agriotes lineatus; assembly: GCA_940337035.1. Lineage (NCBI taxonomy): Eukaryota > Metazoa > Arthropoda > Insecta > Coleoptera > Elateridae > Agriotes > Agriotes lineatus. The sequence goes on along the minus strand of CALNHX010008962.1, from coordinate 34,116 downwards.
AACGTCTGCGACGTTAAGGAAATATGCGACATCTAGTACGTCTTGAACGTCTGGGACGTTAAGGACATATGGGACATCTAGGACGTCTGGGACGTCTGGGACGTTAAGGACATATGGGACATTTAGGATTCCTGGGACATTAGGGACATATGGAACATATGGGACATCTGGGACGCCTGGGACATTAGGGACATATGGAACATATGGGACAGCTGGGACATCTGGGATGTTAGGGACATATGGGACATTTAGGACGTCTGGGACGTTAGGGACATATGGGACAATTAGGACGTCTGGGACGTTAGGGACATTTGGAACATCTAGGACGCTTGGGACGTCTGAGACGTTAAGGAAAAATAGAACATTTAGGACGCCTGGGACATTAAGGACATATGGGACATATGGGAAATTTGGGACGCCCGGGACATTAGGGACATATGAAACATATGGGACATCTGGAACGTCTGTGACGTTAGGGACGTATAGGACATCTAGGACGTCTGAGACGTTCGGGACATATGGAACATCTAGGACGTCTGGGATGTCTGGGACGTTAGGGACATACGGGACAGCTGGGACGTCTGGGACGTTAAGGACATATGGGAAATTTAGGACGTTTGGGACGTTAGAAACATATGGAACATCTAGGACGTCTTAGACATTAGGGACATATGGAACATATGGGACATCTGGGACGTCTGGGACGTTAGGTACATATGGGACATTTGGGACGTCTGAGACGTTAGAGACATATGGGACATCTAGGACGTCTTGGACGTCTGGGACGTTAAGGACATATGGGACATTTAAGACGCCTGGGACATTAGGGACATATGATACATATGGGACATCTGGGACGCCTGGGACATTAGGGACATATGGGACATATGGGACATCTGAGACGTCTGGGACGTTAGGGACATATGGTACATCTGGGACGTCTGGAACGTTAAGGATATATGGGACATCTAGGACGTCTGGGACGTCTGGGACGTTGAGGACATATGGGACATTTAGAACGCCTGGAACATTAGGGACATATGGGACATTTAGGACGTCTGGGACGTTAGGGACATATGGAACATCTAGGACGCCTGGGACATTAGGGACAAATGGGACATATGAAACATTTGGGACGTCTGGGACATTAAGGACATATGGGACATCTAGGACGTCTGGGACGTTAAGGACATATGGGACATTTGGGACGCGTGGGACATTAGGGACGTATGGGACATCTATTACGCCCGGGACATTAGGGACATATGGGACATATGGGACATCTGGGACGTCTGGGACCTTAGGGACATATGGGACATCTGAGACGTCTGGGACGTTAAGGACATAAAAGACATCTGGGACGTCTGGGACGCCTGGGACGTTAAGGACATATGGGGCATTTAGAACGTCTGGGACGTTAGGGTCATATGGATGATCTATAACGCTTGGGACATTAGTTACATATGGGACATATGGGACATCTGGGACGTTTAGGACGTTAGGGACATACGGGACAGCTTGGACGTCTGGGATGTTAGGGACATATGGAACATCTAGGACGCCTGGGACATTAGGGACATGTAGGACAAATGGGACATCTGGGACGTCTGGGACGTAAGGGACATATGGGACATCTAGGACGTATGGGACGTCTGGGACATTAAGGACATATGGGACATTTAGGACGCCTGGGACATTAGGGATATATGGGACATATGGGACATCTGGGACGCTTGGGACATTAGGGACATATGGGACATTTAAGACGTTTGAAACGTCTGGGACGTTAGGGACATATGGGACATTTAGGACGTCTGGGACGTTAGGGACATATGAAGCATTTAGGACGCCTGGGACATTAGGGACATAGGGGACATATGGGACATTTGGGACGTCTGAAACGTTAAGGACATATGGGACATCTAGGACGCCTGGGACGTCTGGGACGTTAGGGACATACGGGACAGCAGGGACGTCTGGGACGTTAGGGACGTATGGGACATTTAGGACGTCTGGGACGTTAGGGACATATGAAACATTTAGGACGCTTGGGACATTAGGGACATATGGGACATATGGGACATCTGGACGTCTGGGACGTTAGGGACATATAATACATCTAGGACGTCTGAGACGTTAGGGACATATGGGACATTTAAGACGTTTGAAACGTCTGGGACGTGAGGGACATATGGGACATTTAGGACGTCTGGGACGTTAGGGACATATGAAGCATTTAGGACGCCTGGGACATTAGGGACATAGGGGACATATGGGACATTTGGGACGTCTGGGACGTTAGGGACATATAGGACATCTAGGACGTCTGGGACGTTAGGGACATATGGAACATTTAGAAAGCCTGGAACATTAGGGACATATGGGACGTATGGGACATCTGGGACGCCTGGAACATTACGGACATATGGGACATATGGAACATCTGGGACGTTTGGGACGTCTGGGACGTTAGGGACATATGGGACATTTAGGACGTCTGGAACGTTAGGGACATATGGAACATTTAGAAAGCCTGGAACATTAGGGACATATGGGACGTATGGGACATCTGGGACGCCTGGAACATTACGGACATATGGGACATATGGAACATCTGGGACGTTTGGGACGTCTGGGACGTTAGGGACATATGGGACATTTAGGACGTCTGGAACGTTAGGGACATATGGAACATTTAGAAAGCCTGGAACATTAGGGACATATGGGACGTATGGGACATCTGGGACGCCTGGAACATTACGGACATATGGGACATATGGAACATCTGGGACGTCTGGGATGTCTGGGACGTTAAATACATACGGAACAGCTGGGACGTCTGGGACGTTAAGGACATATGGGACATTTAGGACGTTTGGAACGTTAGGGACATATGGAACATTTAGAAAGCCTGGAACATTAGGGACATATGGGACGTATGGGACATCTGGGACGCCTGGAACATTACGGACATATGGGACATATGGAACATCTGGGACGTTTGGGACGTCTGGGACGTTAGGGACATATGGGACATCTAAGACGTCTGGGACGTTAAGTACATATGGGACATCTAGGACGTCTGGGACGTCTGGGACGTTAAGGACACATGAGACATTTAGGACGCCTGGGACATTAGGGACATATGGGGCATGTGGGACATCTGGGACGCCTGGGACATTAGGGACATATGGGACATATTGGACATCTGAGACGTCTGGGACGTTAGGGACATATGGGACATCTGGGACGTCTGGAACGTTAAGGACATATGTGACATCTAGGACGTCTGGGACGTCTGGGACGTTGAGGACATATGGGACATTTAGAACGCCTGGAACATTAGGGACATATGGGACATTTAGGACGTCTGGAACGGTAGGGACATATGGAACATCAAGGACGCCTGGGACATTAGGGACAAATGGGACATATGAAACATTTGGGACGTCTGGGACATTAAGAACATATGGGACATCTAGGACGTCTGGGACGTTAAGGACATATGGGACATTTGGGACGCGTGGGACATTAGGGACGTATGGGACATCTAGGACGCCTGGGACATTAGGGACATATGGGACATATGGGACATCTGGGACGTCTGGGACGTTAGGGACATATGGGACATCTGAGACGTCTGGGACGTTAAGGTCATAAAAGACTTCTGGGACATCTGGGACGTCTGGGACGTTAAGGACATATGGGGCATTTAGAACGTCTGGGACGTTAGGGTCATATGGATGATCTATAACGCTTGGGACATTAGGGACATATGGGACATATGGGACATCTGGGACGTCTAGGACGTTAGAGACATACGGGACAACTAGGACGTCTGGGATGTTAGGGATATGTGGAACATCTAGGACGCCTGGGACATTAGGGACATGTAGGACATATGGGACATCTAGGACGTATGGGACGTCTGGGACATTAAGGACATATGGGACATTTAGGACGCCTGGGACATTAGGGATATATGGGACATATGGGACATCTGGGACGCTTGGGACATTAGGGACATATGGGACATATGGGACATATGGAACATCTGAGACGTCTGGGACGTTAGGGACATATGGGACATCTGGGACGTCTGAAACGTTAGGGACATATGGGACATCTACTACGCCTGGGACGTCTGGGACGTTAGGGACATACGGGACAGCAGGGACGTCTGGGACGTTAGGGACGTATGGGACATTTAGGACGTCTGGGACGTTAGGGACATATGAAACATTTAGGACGCCTGGGACATTAGGGACATATGGGACATATGGGACATCTGGACGTCTGAGACGTTAGGGACATATAATACATTTAGGACGTCTGAGACGTTAGGGACATATGGGACATTTAAGACGTTTGGAACGTCTGGGACGTTAGGGACATATGGGACATTTAAGACGTGTGGGACGTTAAGGACATATAAAACATCTAGGAAGTCTGAGACGTTAGAGACATATGGGACATCTAGGACGTCTGGGACGTCTGGGACGTTAGGGACATATGGGAGATTAGGGACATATGGGACATTTAGGACGTCTGAGACGTTAGGGACATATGGAACATTTAGGAAGCCTGGGACATTAGGGACATATGGGACGTATAGGACATCTGGGACGTCTGGGACGTTAGGGAGATATGGGACATCTAGGCCGTCTGGGATGTCTGGGACGTTAGGGACATACGGGACAGCTGGGACGTCTGGGACGTTAGGGGCATATGGGACATTTAGGACGTCTGGGACGTTAGGGACATTTGGAACATCTAGGACGCTTGGGAAATTAGGGACATATGGAACATATGGGACATCTGGGACGTCTGGGACGTTAGGGACATATGGGACATCTAAGACGTCTGGGACGTTAAGGACATGGGACATCTAGGACGTCTGGGGCGTCTGGGACGTTAAGGACATATGGGACATATGGGACATCTGGGACGCCTGGGACATTAGGGACATATGGGACAACTGGGACGTCTGGAACGTTAAGGACATATGGGACATCTAGGACGTCTGGGACGTTGAGGACATATGGAACATTTAGAACGCCTGGAACATTAGGGACCTATGGGACATTTAGGACGTCTGGGACGTTATGGACATATGGAACATCTAGGACGCTTGGGACATTAGGGACAAATGGGACATATGAGACATTTGGGACGTCTGGGACGTTAAGGACATATGGGACATCTAGGACGTCTGGGACGTTAGGGACATATAGGACATCTAGGACGTCTGGGACGTTTGGGACATATGAAACATCTTAGACGTCTGGCACGTCTGGGACGTTAGGGACATACGGGACAGCTAGAACGTCTGGGACGTTAGTGACATATGGGACATTTAGAACGCCTGGAACATTAGGGACATATGGACATTTAGGACGTCTGGGACGTTATGGACATATGGAACATCTAGGACGCCTGGGACATTAGGGACAAATGGGACATATGGAACATTTGGGACGTCTGGGACGTTAAGGACATAAGGGACATCTAGGACGTCTGGGACGTTAGGGACATATAGGACATCTAGGACGTCTGGGACGTTATGGACATATGGAACATCTAGGACGCCTGGGACATTAGGGACAAATGAGACATATAAGACATTTGGGACGTCTGGGACGGTAAGGACATATGGGACATCTAGGACGTCTGGGACGTTAGTGACATATGGGACATCTAGGACGTCTGGGACGTTAGGGACATATAGGACATCTAAGACGTCTGCGACGTTAGGGACATATGAAACATCTTAGACGTCTGGCACGTCTGGGACGTTAGGGACATACGGGACAGCTAGAACGTCTGGGGCGTTAGTGACATATGGGACATTTAGGACGTCTGGGACGTTAGGCACATATGAAACATCTAGGACGCCTGGGACATTCGAGACATATCGGACATTAAGGACATCTGGGACGTCTGGGACGTTAGGGACATATAGGACATCTAGGACGCCTGGGACATTAGGGACATATGGGACATATGGGACATCTGGGACGTCTGAGACGTCTGGGACGTTAGGGACATATAGGACATCTAGGACGTCTTGGTCGTTAGGGACATATGGGACATCTAAGACGCCTGGGACGTCTGGGACGTTAGTGACATACGGGACAGCTGGGACGTCTGGGACGTTAGGGACATATAGGACATTTAGGATGTCTGGGACGTTAGGGACATATGGAACATCTAGGACGCCTGGGACATTAGGGACATATGGGAAATATGGGACATCTAGGACGTCTGGGACGTCTGGGACGTTAGGGACATAAGGGACAGCTGGGACGTCTGGGACGTTAGGGACATATGGAACATCTAGGACGCCTGGGACATTAGAGACATATAGGACATATAAGACATCTGGGACGTTTGGGACGTTAGGGACATATGGGGCATCTGGCACGTCTATGACGTTAAGGACATATGGGACATTTGGGACGCGTTTGACATTAGGGACGTATGGGACATCTAGGACGCCTGGGACATTAGGGACATATGGGACATCTAAGACGTCTGGGACGTTAGGAACATATTGGACATCTGAGACGTCTGGGACGTTAAGGACATATAAGACATCTCTGACGTCTGGGACGTCTGGGACGTTAAGGACATATGGGGCATTTAGAACGTCTGGGACGTTAGGGTCATATGGATGATCTATAACGCCTGGGACATTAGGGACATATATGACATATGGGACATCTGGGACGTCTAGGACGTTGACATACGGGACAGCTAGGACGTCTAGGATGTTAGGGACATATGGAACATCTAGGACGCCTGGGACATTAGGGACATGTAGGACAAATGGGACATCTGGGACGTCTGGGACGTTATGGACATATGGGACATCTAAAACGTATGGGACGTCTGGGACGTTAAGGACATATGGGACGTTTAGGACGCCTGGGACATTAGGGATATATGGGACATATGGGACATCTGGGACGCTTGGGACATTAGGGACATATGGGACAACTGCGACGTCTGGGACGTTAGGGACATATGGGACATCTAGGACGCCTGGGACGTCTGACACGTTAGGGACATACGGAACAGCAGGGACGTCTGGGACGTTAGGGACATATGGGACATTTAGGACGTCTGGGACGTTAGGGACATATGAAACATTTAGGACGCCTGGGACGTCTGACACGTTAGGGACATACGGAACAGCAGGGACGTCTGGGACGTTAGGGACATATGGGACGTTTAATACGCCTGGGACATTAGGGATATATGGGACATATGGGACATCTGGGACATTAGGGACATATGGGACATATGGGACATCTGGCACGTCTGGGACGTTAGGGACATATAATACATCTAGGACGTCTGAGACGTTAGGGACATATGGGACATCTAAGACGTCTGGGACGTCTGGGACGTTAGGGACATACGGGACATCTAGGACGCTTGGGACATTAGGGACATATGGAACATATGAGACATCTGGGACGTCTGGGACGTTAAGGACATATGGGACATTTAGGACGTCTGGGACGTTAAGAACATATGGGACATCTCGGACGTCTGGGACGTCTGGGACGTTAAGGACATATGGGAAATTTAGGACGCCTGGGATATTAGGGACATATGGAACTTATGGGACATCTGGGACGCCTGGGACATTAGGGATATATGGGACATATGGGACATCTGGGACGTCTGGGACGTTAGGGACATATGGGACATCTGGGACGTCTAGCACGTTAAGGACATATGGGACATCTAGGACGTCTGGGACGTCTGGGACGTTGAGGACATTTGGGACATTTAGGACGCCTGGAACATTAGGGAAATATGGGACATATGGGACATCTGGCACGTCTGGGACGCTAAGGACATATGGGACATCTAAGACGTTTGGGACGTCTGAGACGTTAAGGACAAATAGGACATTTAGGACGCCTGGGACATTAGGGACATATGGGACATATGGGACATCTGGGACTCCCGGGACATTAGGGACATATGGGACATATGAGACATCTGGGACGTCTGGGACGTTAGGGACATACGGGACAGCTGGGACGTCTGGGACGTTAAGAATATATGGGACATTTAGGACGTTTGGGAAGTTAGAAACATATGGAACATCTAGGAAGTCTTAGACATTAGGGACATATGGGACATATGGGACATCTGGGACGTCTGGGACGTTAGGGACATATGGGACATCTGTTACGTCTGGGACATTAGAGACATATGGGACATCTGGGACGTCTTGGACGTCTGGGACGTTAAGGACATATGGGACATTTAGGACGCCTGGACATTAGGGACATATGGAACATATGGGACATCTGGGACGCCTGGGACATATGGGACATATGGGACATATGCGACATCTGGGACGTCTGGGACGTTAGGGGCATATGAGATATCTTTGACGTCTGGGACGTTAGGGACATATGGGACGTTTAGGACGGCTGGGACGTTAGGGACATACGGGACAGTTGGGACGTCTGGGACGTTAGGGACATATGGGGCATTTAGGACGTCTGGGACGTTAGGGACATATGGAACATTTAGGAAGCCTGGGACGTTAGGGACATATGGGACATTTAGGACGTCTGGGACGTTAGAGACATATGGAACATCTAGGACGCCTTGGACATTAGGGACATATGGGACATATGGGACATCTGGGACGTCTGGGACGTTAGGGACAGATGGGACCTATGGGACGTCTGGGACGTCTGAGACGTTAGGGACATATGGGACATCTAGGACGTCTGGGGCGTCTGGGTCGTTAACGACATATGGGACATTTAGGACGCCTGGGACGTTAGGGACATATGGAATATTTAGGAAGCCTGGGACGTTAGGGACATATGAGACATCTAGGACGTCTGGGACGTGTGGGACGGTAAGGACATATGGGACATTTAGCACGCCTGGGACATTAGGGACATATGGGGCATATGGGACATCTGGGACGCCTGGGACATTAGGGACATATGGAACATCTGGGACGTCTGAGACGTTAGGGACATATGGGACATCTAGGACGTCTGGGGCGTCTGGGTCGTTAACGACATATGGGATATTTAGGACGCCTGGGACATTAGGGACATATGGGACATATGGGACTCCTGGGACATTAGGAACATTTGGGACATATGGGACATCTGGGACGGCTGGGACGTTAGGGACATATAGGACATCTAAGACATCTGGGACGTTAGGGACATATGGGACATCTAGGACGTCTGGGACGTCTGGGACGTTAGGAACATACGGGACAGCTGGGACGTCTGGAACGTTAGGGACATATGGAACATCTAGGACGCCTGGGACATTAGAGACATATGGGACATATGAGACATCTGGGACGATTGGGACGTTAGGGACATATGGGACATCTGGGACGTCTGGGACATTAATGACATATGGGACATCTAGGACGTTTGGGACGTCTGGGACGTTAAGGACATATGGGACATTAGGACGCCTGAGACATTAGGGACATATGGGACATCTAAGACGCCTGGGACACTAAGGACATATGGGACATATGGGACATCTGGGACGTCTGGGACGTTAGGGACATATTGGACATCTGGGACGTATGGGACGTTAAGGACATATAAGACATCTAGGACGTCTAGGACGTCTGGGACCATAAAGACATATGGGGAATTTAGGACGTCTGGGACGTTAGGGTCATATGGATGATCTATAACGCTTGGGACATTAGGGACATATGGGACATATGAGACATCTGGGGCGTCTGGGACGTTAGGTACATACGGGACAGCTGGGACGTCTGGGATGTTAGGGACATATGGAACATTTAGGACGTCTGGGACGTTAGGGACATATGGGACATCTAGGACGACTGGGACATTAATGATCTTTGGGACATATGAGACATCTGGGACGTCTGGGACGTTAGGGACAGCTGGGACATCTGGGATGTTAGGGATATATGGGACATTTAGGACGTCTGGGACGTTAGGGACATATGGACATTTAGGACGTCTGGGACGTTAGGGACATTTGGAACATCTAGGACGCTTGGGACATTAGGGACATATGCAACATATGGGACATCTGGGACGTTAGAGACATAAGGGACATTTGAGACGTCTGGGACGTTAAGGACATATGGGACATCTAGGACGTCTGGGACATCTGGGACGTTAAGGACATATGGGACATTTAGGACTCCTGGGACATTAGGGACATATGGAACATATGGGACATCTGGGACGCCTGGGACATTAGGGACATATAGAACATATGGGACATCTGGGACGTCTGGGACGTAAGGGACATATGGGAAATCTGGAACGTCTGCGACGTTAAGGAAATATGGGACATCTAGTACATCTGGAACGTCTGGGACGTTAAGGACATATGGGACATCTAGGACGTCTGGGACGTTTGGGACGTTAAGGACATATGGGACATTTAGGATTCCTGGGACATTAAGGACATATGGAACATATGGGACATCTGGGACGCCTGGGACATTAGGGACATATGGGACATCTGAGACGTCTGGGACGTTAAGGACATATAAGACATCTGGGACGTCTGGGACGTCTGGGACGTTAAGGACATATGGGGCATTTAGAACGTCTGGGACGTTAGGGTCATATGGATGATCTATAACGCCTGGGACATTAGGGACATATGGGACATATGGGACATCTGGGACGTCTAGGACGTTAGGGACATACGGGACAGCTAGGACGTCTGGGATGTCAGGGACATATGGAACATCTAGGACGCCTGGGACATTAGGGACATGTAGGAAAAATGGGAAATCTGGGACGTCTGGGACGTTAGGGACATATGGGACATCTAGGACGTATAGGACGTCTGGGACGTTAAGGACATATGGGACATTTAGGTCGCCTGGGACATTAGGGATATATGGGACATATGGGACATCTGGGACGCTTGGGACATTAGGGACATATGGGCCATATGGGACATATGGGACATCTGGGACGCTTGGGACATTAGGGACATATTGGATATATGGGACACATGGGATATCTGAGACGTCTGGGACGTTAGGGACATATGGGACATCTGGGACGTCTGGGACGTTAGGGACATATGGGACATCTATGACGCTTGGGACGTCTGGGACGTTAGGGACATACGGGACAACAGGAACGTGTGGGACGTTAAGGACATATGGGACATTTAGGACGTCTGGGACGTTAGGCACATATGAAACATTTAGGAAGCCTGGGACATTAGGGACATATGGGACATATGGGACATATGGGACATCTGGGGCGTCTGGGACGTTAGGTACATATAATACATCTAGGACGTCTGAGACGTAAGGAACATATGGGACATCTAGGACGTCTGGGACGTCTGGGACCTTAGGGACATATGGGACATGTAGGACGTCTGGGACGTTTGGGACATATGGAACATTTAGGAAGCCTGGGACATTAGGGACATATGGGACGTATGGGACATCTGGGACGTCTGGGACGTTAGGGACATTAGGGACATCTAGGCCGTCTGGGATGTCTGGGACGTTAAATACATACGGAACAGCTGGGACGTCTCGAACGTTAGGGACATATGGGACATTTACGACGTCTGGAACGTTAGGGACATATGGAACATTTAGAAAGCCTGGAACATTAGGGACATATGGGACGTATGGTACATCTGGGACGCCTGGAACATTACGGACATATGGGACATATGGAACATCTGGGACGTTTGGGACGTCTAAGACGTTAGGGACGTATAGGACATCTAGGACGCTTGGGACATTAGAGACGTATGGAACATATGGGACATCTGGGACGTCTGGGACGTTAGGGACATATGGGACATCTAAGACGTCTGGGACGTTAAGAACATATGGGACATCTAGGACGTCTGGGACGTCTGGGACGTTAAGGACATATGAGACATTTAGGACGCCTGGGACATTAGGGACATATGGGACATATGGGACATCTGGGACGCCTGGGGCATTAGGGACATATGGGACATATGGGACATCTGAGACGTCTGGGACGTTAGGGACATATGGTACATCTGGGACGTCTGGAACGTTAAGGACATATGGGACATCTAGGACGTCTGGGACGTCTGGGACGTTGAGGACATATGGGACATTTAGAACGCCTGGAACATTAGGGACATATGGGACATTTAGGACGTCTGGGACGTTAGGGACATATGGAACATCTAGGACGCCTGGGACATTAGGGACAAATGGGACATATGAAACATTTGGGACGTCTGGGACATTAAGGACATATGGGACATCTAGGACGTCTGGGACGTTAAGGACATATGGGACATTTGGGACGCGTGGGACATTAGGGACGTATGGGACATCTATTACGCCCGGGACATTAGGGACATATGGGACATATGGGACATCTGGGACGTCTGGGACCTTAGGGACATATGGGACATCTGAGACGTCTGGGACGTTAAGGACATAAAAGACATCTGGGACGTCTGGGACGTTAAGGACATATGGGGCATTTAGAACGTCTGGGACGTTAGGGTCATATGGATGATCTATAACGCTTGGGACATTAGGGACATATGGGACATATGGGACATCTGGGACGTCTAGGACGTTAGGGACATACGGGACAGCTAGGACGTCTGGGATGTTAGAGACATATGGAACATCTAGGACGCCTGGGACATTAGGGACATGTAGGACAAATGGGACATCTGGGACGTCTGGGACGTTAGGGACATATGGGACATCTAGGACGTATGGGACGCCTGGGACATTAAGGACATATGGGACATTTAGGACGCCTGGGACATTAGGGATATATGGGACATATGGGACATCTGGGACGCTTGGGACATTAGGGACATATGGGACATATGGGACATATGGGACATCTGAGACGTCTGGGACGTTAGGGGCATATGGGACATCTGGGACGTCTGAAACGTTAGGGACATATGGGACATCTAGGACGCCTGGGACGTCTGGGACGTTAGGGACATACGGGACAGCAGGGACGTCTGGGACGTTAGGGACGTATGGGACATTTAGGACGTCTGGGACGTTAGGGGCATATGAAACATTTAGGACGCCTGGGACATTAGGGACATATGGGACATATGAGACATCTGGACGTCTGGGACGTTAGGGACATATAATACATCTAGGACGTCTGAGACGTTAGGGACATATGGGACATTTAAGACGTTTGAAACGTCTGGGACGTTAGGGACATATGGGACATTTACGACGTCTGGGACGTTAGGGACATATGAAGCATTTAGGACGCCTGGGACATTAGGGACATAGGGGACATATGGGACATTTGGGACGTCTAGGACGTCTGGGACGTTAGGGACATATGGGAGATTAGGGACATATGGGACATTTAGGACGTCTGAGACGTTAGGGACATATGGAACATTTAGGAAGCCTGGGACATTAGGGACATATTGGACGTATAGGACATCTGGGACGTCTGGGACGTTAGGGAGATATGGGACATCTAGGCCGTCTGGGATGTCTGGGACGTTAGGGACATACGGGACAGCTGGGACGTCTGGGACATTAGGGACATATGGGACATTTAGGACGTCTGGGACGTTAGGGACATATGGAACATTTAGAAAGCCTGGAACATTAGGGACATATGGGACGTATGGGACATCTGGGACGCCTGGAACATTAAAGACATATGGGACATATGAAACATCTGGGACGTTGGGGACGTCTAAGACGTTAGGGACATATAGAACATCTAGACGTCTGGGACGTTAGGGACATATGGGACATCTAGGACGTCTGGGACGTCTGGGACGTTAGGAACATACGGGACAGCTGGGACGTCTGGAACGTTAGGGACATATGGAACATCTAGGACGCCTGGGACATTAGAGACATATGGGACATATGAGACATCTGGGACGATTGGGACGTTAGGGACATATGGGACATCTGGGACGTCTGGGACATTAATGACATATGGGACATCTAGGACGTTTGGGACGTCTGGGACGTTAAGGACATATGGGACATTTAGGACGCCTGAGACATTAGGGACATATGGGACATCTAAGACGCCTGGGACACTAAGGACATATGGGACATATGGGACATCTGGGACGTCTGGGACGTTAGGGACATATTGGACATCTGGGACGTATGGGACGTTAAGGACATATAAGACATCTAGGACGTCTAGGACGTCTGGGACCATAAAGACATATGGGGAATTTAGGACGTCTGGGACGTTAGGGTCATATGGATGATCTATAACGCTTGGGACATTAGGGACATATGGGACATATGAGACATCTGGGGCGTCTGGGACGTTAGGTACATACGGGACAGCTGGGACGTCTGGGATGTTAGGGACATATGGAACATTTAGGACGTCTGGGACGTTAGGGACATATGGGACATCTAGGACGACTGGGACATTAATGATCTTTGGGACATATGAGACATCTGGGACGTCTGGGACGTTAGGGACAGCTGGGACATCTGGGATGTTAGGGATATATGGGACATTTAGGACGTCTGGGACGTTAGGGACATATGGGACATTTAGGACGTCTGGGACGTTAGGGACATTTGGAACATCTAGGACGCTTGGGACATTAGGGACATATGGAACATATGGGACATCTGGGACGTTAGAGACATAAGGGACATTTGAGACGTCTGGGACGTTAAGGACATATGGGACATCTAGGACGTCTGGGACATCTGGGACGTTAAGGACATATGGGACATTTAGGACTCCTGGGACATTAGGGACATATGGAACATATGGGACATCTGGGACGCCTGGGACATTAGGGACATATAGAACATATGGGACATCTGGGACGTCTGGGACGTAAGGGACATATGGGAAATCTGGAACGTCTGCGACGTTAAGGAAATATGGGACATCTAGTACATCTGGAACGTCTGGGACGTTAAGGACATATGGGACATCTAGGACGTCTGGGACGTCTGGGACGTTAAGGACATATGGGACATTTAGGATTCCTGGGACATTAAGGACATATGGAACATATGGGACATCTGGGACGCCTGGGACATTAGGGACATATGGGACATCTGAGACGTCTGGGACGTTAAGGACATATAAGACATCTGGGACGTCTGGGACGTCTGGGACGTTAAGGACATATGGGGCATTTAGAACGTCTGGGACGTTAGGGTCATATGGATGATCTATAACGCCTGGGACATTAGGGACATATGGGACATATGGGACATCTGGGACGTCTAGGACGTTAGGGACATACGGGACAGCTAGGACGTCTGGGATGTCAGGGACATATGGAACATCTAGGACGCCTGGGACATTAGGGACATGTAGGAAAAATGGGAAATCTGGGACGTCTGGGACGTTAGGGACATATGGGACATCTAGGACGTATGGGACGTCTGGGACGTTAAGGACATATGGGACATTTAGGTCGCCTGGGACATTAGGGATATATGGGACATATGGGACATCTGGGACGCTTATGACATTAGGGACATATGGGCCATATGGGACATATGGGACATCTGGGACGCTTGGGACATTAGGGACATATTGGATATATGGGACATATGGGATATCTGAGACGTCTGGGACGTTAGGGACATATGGGACATCTGGGACGTCTGGGACGTTAGGGACATATGGGACATCTATGACGCTTGGGACGTCTGGGACGTTAGGGACATACGGGACAACAGGAACGTGTGGGACGTTAAGGACATATGGGACATTTAGGACGTCTGGGACGTTAGGCACATATGAAACATTTAGGAAGCCTGGGACATTAGGGACATATGGGACATATGGGACATATGGGACATCTGGGGCGTCTGGGACGTTAGGTACATATAATACATCTAGGACGTCTGAGACGTAAGGAACATATGGGACATCTAGGACGTCTGGGACGTCTGGGACCTTAGGGACATATGGGACATGTAGGACGTCTGGGACGTTTGGGACATATGGAACATTTAGGAAGCCTGGGACATTAGGGACATATGGGACGTCTGGGACGTTAGGGACATTAGGGACATCTAGGCCGTCTGGGATGTCTGGGACGTTAAATACATACGGAACAGCTGGGACGTCTCGAACGTTAGGGACATATGGGACATTTACGACGTCTGGAACGTTAGGGACATATGGAACATTTAGAAAGCCTGGAACATTAGGGACATATGGGACGTATGGTACATCTGGGACGCCTGGAACATTACGGACATATGGGACATATGGAACATCTGGGACGTTTGGGACGTCTAAGACGTTAGGGACGTATAGGACATCTAGGACGCTTGGGACATTAGAGACGTATGGAACATATGGGACATCTGGGACGTCTGGGACGTTAGGGACATATGGGACATCTAAGACGTCTGGGACGTTAAGAACATATGGGACATCTAGGACGTCTGGGACGTCTGGGACGTTAAGGACATATGAGACATTTAGGACGCCTGGGACATTAGGGACATATGGGACATATGGGACATCTGGGACGCCTGGGACATTAGGGACATATGGGACATATGGGACATCTGAGACGTCTGGGACGTTAGGGACATATGGTACATCTGGGACGTCTGGAACGTTAAGGACATATGGGACATCTAGGACGTCTGGGACGTCTGGGACGTTGAGGACATATGGGACATTTAGAACGCCTGGAACATTAGGGACATATGGGACATTTAGGACGTCTGGGACGTTAGGGACATATGGAACATCTAGGACGCCTGGGACATTAGGGACAAATGGGACATATGAAACATTTGGGACGTCTGGGACATTAAGGACATATGGGACATCTAGGACGTCTGGGACGTTAAGGACATATGGGACATTTGGGACGCGTGGGACATTAGGGACGTATGGGACATCTATTACGCCCGGGACATTAGGGACATATGGCACATATGGGACATCTGGGACGTCTGGGACCTTAGGGACATATGGGACATCTGAGACGTCTGGGACGTTAAGGACATAAAAGACATCTGGGACGTCTGGGACGTTAAGGACATATGGGGCATTTAGAACGTCTGGGACGTTAGGGTCATATGGATGATCTATAACGCTTGGGACATTAGGGACATATGGGACATATGGGACATCTGGGACGTCTAGGACGTTAGGGACATACGGGACAGCTAGGACGTCTGGGATGTTAGAGACATATGGAACATCTAGGACGCCTGGGACATTAGGGACATGTAGGACAAATGGGACATCTGGGACGTCTGGGACGTTAGGGACATATGGGACATCTAGGACGTATGGGACGCCTGGGACATTAAGGACATATGGGACATTTAGGACGCCTGGGACATTAGGGATATATGGGACATATGGGACATCTGGGACGCTTGGGACATTAGGGACATATGGGACATATGGGACATATGGGACATCTGAGACGTCTGGGACGTTAGGGGCATATGGGACATCTGGGACGTCTGAAACGTTAGGGACATATGGGACATCTAGGACGCCTGGGACGTCTGGGACGTTAGGGACATACGGGACAGCAGGGACGTCTGGGACGTTAGGGACGTATGGGACATTTAGGACGTCTGGGACGTTAGGGGCATATGAAACATTTAGGACGCCTGGGACATTAGGGACATATGGGACATATGAGACATCTGGACGTCTGGGACGTTAGGGACATATAATACATCTAGGACGTCTGAGACGTTAGGGACATATGGGACATTTAAGACGTTTGAAACGTCTGGGACGTTAGGGACATATGGGACATTTAGGACGTCTGGGACGTTAGGGACATATGAAGCATTTAGGACGCCTGGGACATTAGGGACCTAGGGGACATATGGGACATTTGGGACGTCTAGGACGTCTGGGACGTTAGGGACATATGGGAGATTAGGGACATATGGGACATTTAGGACGTCTGAGACGTTAGGGACATATGGAACATTTAGGAAGCCTGGGACATTAGGGACATATTGGACGTATAGGACATCTGGGACGTCTGGGACGTTAGGGAGATATGGGACATCTAGGCCGTCTGGGATGTCTGGGACGTTAGGGACATACGGGACAGCTGGGACGTCTGGGACATTAGGGACATATGGGACATTTAGGACGTCTGGGACGTTAGGGACATATGGAACATTTAGAAAGCCTGGAACATTAGGGACATATGGGACGTATGGGACATCTGGGACGCCTGGAACATTAAAGACATATGGGACATATGAAACATCTGGGACGTTGGGGACGTCTAAGACGTTAGGGACATATAGAACATCTAGACGTCTGGGACGTTAGGAACGTATGGGACATCTAAGACGTCTGGGACGTCTGGGACGTTAGGGACATACGGGACAGCTGGGACGTCTAAGACGTTAGGGACATATGGGACATTTAGGACGTCTGGGACGTCTGGGACGTTAGGGAGATACGGGACAGCTGGGACGTTAGGGGCATATGGGACATTTAGGACGTCTGGGACGTTAGGGACATATGGGACATCTAAGACGTCTGGGACGTTAAGGACATCGGACATCTAGGACGTCTGGGGCGTCTGGGACGTTAAGGACATATGAGACATTTAGGACGCCTGGGACATTAAGGACATATGGGACATATAGGACATCTGGGACGCCTGGGACATTAGGGACATATGGGACATATGGGACATCTGAGACGTCTGGGACGTTAGGGACATATGGGACATCTGGGACGTCTGGAACGTTAGGGACATATGGAACATCTAGGACGTCAGGGACGTTGAGGACATATGGGACATTTAAAACGCCTGGAACATTAGGGACCTATGGGACATTTAGGACGTCTGGGACGTTATGGACATATGGAACATCTAGGACGCCTGGGACAAATGGGACATATGAGACATTTGGGACGTCTGGGACGTTAAGGACATATGGGACATCTAGGACGTCTGGGACGTTAGGGACATATAGGACATCTAAGACGTCTGGGACGTTAGGGACATATGAAACATCTTAGACGTCTGGCACGTCTGGGACGTTAGGGACATACGGGACAGCTAGAACGTCTGGGACGTTAGTGACATATGGGACATTTAGAACGCCTGGAACATTAGGGACATATGGGACATTTAGGACGTCTGGGACGTTATGGACATATGGAACATCTAGGACGCCTGGGACATTAGGGACAAATGGGACATATGAAACATTTGGGACGTCTGGGACGTTAAGGACATATGGGACATCTAGGACGTCTGGGACGTTAGGGACATATAGGACATCTAGGACGTCTGGGACGTTATGGACATATGAAACATCTTAGACGTCTGGCACGTCTGGGACGTTAGGGACATACGGGACAGCTAGAACGTCAGGGACGTTGAGGACATATGGGACATTTAAAACGCCTGGAACATTAGGGACCTATGGGACATTTAGGACGTCTGGGACGTTATGGACATATGGAACATCTAGGACGCCTGGGACATTAGGGACAAATGGGACATATGAAACATTTGGGACGTCTGGGACGTTAAGGACATATGGGACATCTAGGACGTCTGGGACGTTAGGGACATATAGGACATCTAGGACGTCTGGGACGTTATGGACATATGAAACATCTAGGACGCCTGGGATTTTAGGGACAAATGGGACATATAAGACATTTGGGACGTCTGGGACGTTAAGGACATATGGGACATCTAGGACGTCTGGGACGTTAGGGACATATGGGACATCTAGGACATCTGGGACGTTAGGGACATATAGGACATCTAGGACGTCTGGGACGTTAGGGACATATGAAACATCTTAGACGTCTGGCACGTCTGGGACGTTAGGGACATACGGGACAGCTAGAACGTCTGGGACGTTAGTGACATATGGGACATTTAGGACGTCTGGGACGTTAGGGACATATGAAACATCTAGGACGCCTGGGACGTTAGGGACATATAGGACATCTAGGACGTCTGGGACGTTAGGGACATATGAAACATCTTAGACGTCTGGCACGTCTGGGACGTTAGGGACATACGGGACAGCTAGAACGTCTGGGACGTTAGTGACATATGGGACATTTAGGACGCCTGGGACATTAGGGATATATGGGACATATGGGACATCTGGGACGCTTGGGACATTAGGGACATATGGGACATATGGGACATATGGAACATCTGAGACGTCTGGGACGTTAGGGACATATGGGACATCTGGGACGTCTGAAACGTTAGGGACATATGGGACATCTACTACGCCTGGGACGTCTGGGACGTTAGGGACATACGGGACAGCAGGGACGTCTGGGACGTTAGGGACGTATGGGACATTTAGGACGTCTGGGACGTTAGGGACATATGAAACATTTAGGACGCCTGGGACATTAGGGACATATGGGACATATGGGACATCTGGACGTCTGAGACGTTAGGGACATATAATACATCTAGGACGTCTGAGACGTTAGGGACATATGGGACATTTAAGACGTTTGGAACGTCTGGGACGTTAGGGACATATGGGACATTTAAGACGTGTGGGACGTTAAGGACATATAAAACATCAAGGAAGTCTGAGACGTTAGAGACATATGGGACATCTAGGACGTCTGGGACGTCTGGGACGTTAGGGACATATGGGAGATTAGGGACATATGGGACATTTAGGACGTCTGAGACGTTAGGGACATATGGAACATTTAGGAAGCCTGGGACATTAGGGACATATGGGACGTATTGGACATCTGGGACGTCTGGGACGTTAGGGAGATATGGGACATCTAGGCCGTCTGGGATGTCTGGGACGTTAGGGACATACGGGACAGCTGGGACGTCTGGGACGTTAGGGGCATATGGGACATTTAGGACGTCTGGGACGTTAGGGACATTTGGAACATCTAGGACGCTTGGGAAATTAGGGACATATGGAACATATGGGACATCTGGGACGTCTGGGACGTTAGGGACATATGGGACATCTAAGACGTCTGGGACGTTAAGGACATGGGACATCTAGGACGTCTGGGGCGTCTGGGACGTTAAGGACATATGGGACATATGGGACATCTGGGACGCCTGGGACATTAGGGACATATGGGACATCTGGGACGTCTGGAACGTTAAGGACATATGGGACATCTAGGACGTCTGGGACGTTGAGGACATATGGAACATTTAGAACGCCTGGAACATTAGGGACCTATGGGACATTTAGGACGGCTGGGACGTTATGGACATATGGAACATCTAGGACGCTTGGGACATTAGGGACAAATGGGACATATGAGACATTTGGGACGTCTGGGACGTTAAGGACATATGGGACATCTAGGACGTCTGGGACGTTAGGGACATATAGGACATCTAGGACGTCTGGGACGTTAGGGACATATGAAACATCTTAGACGTCTGGCACGTCTGGGACGTTAGGGACATACGGGACAGCTAGAACGTCTGGGACGTTAGTGACATATGGGACATTTAGAACGCCTGGAACATTAGGGACATATGGGACATTTAGGACGTCTGGGACGTTATGGACATATGGAACATCTAGGACGCCTGGGACATTAGGGACAAATGGGACATATGGAACATTTGGGACGTCTGGGACGTTAAGGACATATGGGACATCTAGGACGTCTGGGACGTTAGGGACATATAGGACATCTAGGACGTCTGGGACGTTATGGACATATGGAACATCTAGGACGCCTGGGACATTAGGGACAAATGAGACATATAAGACATTTGGGACGTCTGGGACGTTAAGGACATATGGGACATCTAGGACGTCTGGGACGTTAGTGACATATGGGACATCTAGGACGTCTGGGACGTTAGGGACATATAGGACATCTAAGACGTCTGCGACGTTAGGGACATATGAAACATCTTAGACGTCTGGCACGTCTGGGACGTTAGGGACATACGGGACAGCTAGAACGTCTGGGGCGTTAGTGACATATGGGACATTTAGGACGTCTGGGACGTTAGGCACATATGAAACATCTAGGACGCCTGGGACATTCGAGACATATCGGACATTAAGGACATCTGGGACGTCTGGGACGTTAGGGACATATAGGACATCTAGGACGCCTGGGACATTAGGGACATATGGGACATATGGGACATCTGGGACGTCTGAGACGTCTGGGACGTTAGGGACATATAGGACATCTAGGACGTCTTGGTCGTTAGGGACATATGGGACATCTAAGACGCCTGGGACGTCTGGGACGTTAGTGACATACGGGACAGCTGGGACGTCTGGGACGTTAGGGACATATAGGACATTTAGGATGTCTGGGACGTTAGGGACATATGGAACATCTAGGACGCCTGGGACATTAGGGACATATGGGAAATATGGGACATCTAGGACGTCTGGGACGTCTGGGACGTTAGGGACATAAGGGACAGCTGGGACGTCTGGGACGTTAGGGACATATGGAACATCTAGGACGCCTGGGACATTAGAGACATATAGGACATATAAGACATCTGGGACGTTTGGGACGTTAGGGACATATGGGGCATCTAGCACGTCTATGACGTTAAGGACATATGGGACATTTGGGACGCGTTTGACATTAGGGACGTATGGGACATCTAGGACGCCTGGGACATTAGGGACATATGGGACATCTAGGACGTCTGGGACGTTAGGAACATATTGGACATCTGAGACGTCTGGGACGTTAAGGACATTAAGACATCTCTGACGTCTGGGACGTCTGGGACGTTAAGGACATATGGGGCATTTAGAACGTCTGGGACGTTAGGGTCATATGGATGATCTATAACGCCTGGGACATTAGGGACATATATGACATATGGGACATCTGGGACGTCTAGGACGTTGACATACGGGACAGCTAGGACGTCTAGGATGTTAGGGACATATGGAACATCTAGGACGCCTGGGACATTAGGGACATGTAGGACAAATGGGACATCTGGGACATCTGGGACGTTATGGACATATGGGACATCTAAAACGTATGGGACGTCTGGGACGTTAAGGACATATGGGACGTTTAGGACGCCTGGGACATTAGGGATATATGGGACATATGGGACATCTGGGACGCTTGGGACATTAGGGACATATGGGACAACTGCGACGTCTGGGACGTTAGGGACATATGGGACATCTAGGACGCCTGGGACGTCTGACACGTTAGGGACATACGGAACAGCAGGGACGTCTGGGACGTTATAGACATATGGGACATTTAGGACGTCTGGGACGTTAGGGACATATGAAACATTTAGGACGCCTGGGACGTCTGACACGTTAGGGACATACGGAACAGCAGGGACGTCTGGGACGTTAGGGACATATGGGACGTTTAATACGCCTGGGACATTAGGGATATATGGGACATATGGGACATCTGGGACATTAGGGACATATGGGACATATGGGACATCTGGGACGTCTGGGACGTTAGGGACATATAATACATCTAGGACGTCTGAGACGTTAGGGACATATGGGACATCTAAGACGTCTGGGACGTCTGGGACGTTAGGGACATACGGGACATCTAGGACGCTTGGGACATTAGGGACATATGGAACATATGAGACATCTGGGACGTCTGGGACGTTAAGGACATATGGGACATTTAGGACGTCTGGGACGTTAAGAACATATGGGACATCTCGGACGTCTGGGACGTCTGGGACGTTAAGGCCATATGGGAAATTTAGGACGCCTGGGATATTAGGGACATATGGAACTTATGGGACATCTGGGACGCCTGGGACATTAGGGATATATGGGACATATGGGACATCTGGGACGTCTGGGACGTTAGGGACATATGGGACATCTGGGACGTCTAGCACGTTAAGGACATATGGGACATCTAGGACGTCTGGGACGTCTGGGACGTTGAGGACATTTGGGACATTTAGGACGCCTGGAACATTAGGGAAATATGGGACATATGGGACATCTGGCACGTCTGGGACGCTAAGGACATATGGGACATCTAAGACGTTTGGGACGTCTGAGACGTTAAGGACAAATAGGACATTTAGGACGCCTGGGACATTAGGGACATATGGGACATATGGGCCATTTGGGACGCCCGGGACATTAGGGACATATGGGACATATGAGACATCTGGGACGTCTGGGACGTTAGGGACATACGGGACAGCTGGGACGTCTGGGACGTTAAGAATATATGGGACATTTAGGACGTTTGGGAAGTTAGAAACATATGGAACATCTAGGAAGTCTTAGACATTAGGGACATATGGGACATATGGGACATCTGGGACGTCTGGGACGTTAGGGACATATGGGACATCTGTTACGTCTGGGACATTAGAGACATATGGGACATCTAGGACGTCTTGGACGTCTGGGACGTTAAGGACATATGGGACATTTAGGACGCCTGGACATTAGGGACATATGGAACATATGGGACATCTGGGACGCCTGGGACATATGGGACATATGGGACATATGGGACATCTGGGACGTCTGGGACGTTAGGGGCATATGAGATATCTGAGACGTCTGGGACGTTAGGGACATATGGGACGTTTAGGACGGCTGGGACGTTAGGGACATACGGGACAGTTGGGACGTCTGGGACGTTAGGGACATATGGGGCATTTAGGACGTCTGGGACGTTAGGGACATATGGAACATTTAGGAAGCCTGGGACGTTAGGGACATATGGGACATTTAGGACGTCTGGGACGTTAGAGACATATGGAACATCTAGGACGCCTTGGACATTAGGGACATATGGGACATATGGGACATCTGGGACGTCTGGGACGTTAGGGACAGATGGGACATATGGGACGTCTGGGACGTCTGAGACGTTAGGGACATATGGGACATCTAGGACGTCTGGGGCGTCTGGGTCGTTAACGACATATGGGACATTTAGGACGCCTGGGACGTTAGGGACATATGGAATATTTAGGAAGCCTGGGACGTTAGGGACATATGAGACATCTAGGACGTCTGGGACGTGTGGGACGGTAAGGACATATGGGACATTTAGCACGCCTGGGACATTAGGGACATATGGGGCATATGGGACATCTGGGACGCCTGGGACATTAGGGACATATGGAACATCTGGGACGTCTGAGACGTTAGGGACATATGGGACATCTAGGACGTCTGGGGCGTCTGGGTCGTTAACGACATATGGGACATTTAGGACGCCTGGGACATTAGGGACATATGGGACATATGGGACTCCTGGGACATTAGGAACATTTGGGACATATGGGACATCTGGGACGGCTGGGACGTTAGGGACATATAGGACATCTAAGACATCTGGGACGTTAGGGACATATGGGACATCTAGGACGTCTGGGACGTCTCGGACGTTAGGAACATACGGGACAGCTGGGACGTCTGGAACGTTAGGGACATATGGAACATCTAGGACGCCTGGGACATTAGAGACATATGGGACATATGAGACATCTGGGACGATTGGGACGTTAGGGACATATGGGACATCTGGGACGTCTGGGACATTAATGACATATGGGACATCTAGGACGTTTGGGACGTCTGGGACGTTAAGGACATATGGGACATTTAGGACGCCTGAGACATTAGGGACATATGGGACATCTAAGACGCCTGGGACACTAAGGACATATGGGACATATGGGACATCTGGGACGTCTGGGACGTTAGGGACATATTGGACATCTGGGACGTATGGGACGTTAAGGACATATAAGACATCTAGGACGTCTAGGACGTCTGGGACCATAAAGACATATGGGGAATTTAGGACGTCTGGGACGTTAGGGTCATATGGATGATCTATAACGCTTGGGACATTAGGGACATATGGGACATATGAGACATCTGGGGCGTCTGGGACGTTAGGTACATACGGGACAGCTGGGACGTCTGGGATGTTAGGGACATATGGAACATTTAGGACGTCTGGGACGTTAGGGACATATGGGACATCTAGGACGACTGGGACATTAATGATCTTTGGGACATATGAGACATCTGGGACGTCTGGGACGTTAGGGACAGCTGGGACATCTGGGATGTTAGGGATATATGGGACATTTAGGACGTCTGGGACGTTAGGGACATATGGGACATTTAGGACGTCTGGGACGTTAGGGACATTTGGAACATCTAGGACGCTTGGGACATTAGGGACATATGGAACATATGGGACATCTGGGACGTTAGAGACATAAGGGACATTTGAGACGTCTGGGACGTTAAGGACATATGGGACATCTAGGACGTCTGGGACATCTGGGACGTTAAGGACATATGGGACATTTAGGACTCCTGGGACATTAGGGACATATGGAACATATGGGACATCTGGGACGCCTGGGACATTAGGGACATATAGAACATATGGGACATCTGGGACGTCTGGGACGTAAGGGACATATGGGAAATCTGGAACGTCTGCGACGTTAAGGAAATATGGGACATCTAGTACATCTGGAACGTCTGGGACGTTAAGGACATATGGGACATCTAGGACGTCTGGGACGTCTGGGACGTTAAGGACATATGGGACATTTAGGATTCCTGGGACATTAAGGACATATGGAACATATGGGACATCTGGGACGCCTGGGACATTAGGGACATATGGGACATCTGAGACGTCTGGGACGTTAAGGACATATAAGACATCTGGGACGTCTGGGACGTCTGGGACGTTAAGGACATATGGGGCATTTAGAACGTCTGGGACGTTAGGGTCATATGGATGATCTATAACGCCTGGGACATTAGGGACATATGGGACATATGGGACATCTGGGACGTCTAGGACGTTAGGGACATACGGGACAGCTAGGACGTCTGGGATGTCAGGGACATATGGAACATCTAGGACGCCTGGGACATTAGGGACATGTAGGAAAAATGGGAAATCTGGGACGTCTGGGACGTTAAGGACATATGGGACATTTAGGTCGCCTGGGACATTAGGGATATATGGGACATATGGGACATCTGGGACGCTTGGGACATTAGGGACATATGGGCCATATGGGACATATGGGACATCTGGGACGCTTGGGACATTAGGGACATATTGGATATATGGGACATATGGGATATCTGAGACGTCTGGGACGTTAGGGACATATGGGACATCTGGGACGTCTGGGACGTTAGGGACATATGGGACATCTATGACGCTTGGGACGTCTGGGACGTTAGGGACATACGGGACAACAGGAACGTGTGGGACGTTAAAGACATATGGGACATTTAGGACGTCTGGGACGTTAGGCACATATGAAACATTTAGGAAGCCTGGGACATTAGGGACATATGGGACATATGGGACATATGGGACATCTGGGGCGTCTGGGACGTTAGGTACATATAATACATCTAGGACGTCTGAGACGTAAGGAACATATGGGACATCTAGGACGTCTGGGACGTCTGGGACCTTAGGGACATATGGGACATGTAGGACGTCTGGGACGTTTGGGACATATGGAACATTTAGGAAGCCTGGTACATTAGGGACATATGGGACGTATGGGACATCTGGGACGTCTGGGACGTTAGGGACATTAGGGACATCTAGGCCGTCTGGGATGTCTGGGACGTTAAATACATACGGAACAGCTGGGACGTCTCGAACGTTAGGGACATATAGGACATTTACGACGTCTGGAACGTTAGGGACATATGGAACATTTAGAAAGCCTGGAACATTAGGGACATATGGGACGTATGGTACATCTGGGACGCCTGGAACATTACGGACATATGGGACATATGGAACATCTGGGACGTTTGGGACGTCTAAGACGTTAGGGACGTATAGGACATCTAGGACGCTTGGGACATTAGAGACGTATGGAACATATGGGACATCTGGGACGTCTGGGACGTTAGGGACATATGGGACATCTAAGACGTCTGGGACGTTAAGAACATATGGGACATCTAGGACGTCTGGGACGTCTGGGACGTTAAGGACATATGAGACATTTAGGACGCCTGGGACATTAGGGACATATGGGACATATGGGACATCTGGGACGCCTGGGACATTAGGGACATATGGGACATATGGGACATCTGAGACGTCTGGGACGTTAGGGACATATGGTACATCTGGGACGTCTGGAACGTTAAGGACATATGGGACATCTAGGACGTCTGGGACGTCTGGGACGTTGAGGACATATGGGACATTTAGAACGCCTGGAACATTAGGGACATATGGGACATTTAGGACGTCTGGGACGTTAGGGACATATGGAACATCTAGGACGCCTGGGACATTAGGGACAAATGGGACATATGAAACATTTGGGACGTCTGGGACATTAAGGACATATGGGACATCTAGGACGTCTGGGACGTTAAGGACATATGGGACATTTGGGACGCGTGGGACATTAGGGACGTATGGGACATCTATTACGCCTGGGACATTAGGGACATATGGGACATATGGGACATCTGGGACGTCTGGGACCTTAGGGACATATGGGACATCTGAGACGTCTGGGACGTTAAGGACATAAAAGACATCTGGGACGTCTGGGACGTTAAGGACATATGGGGCATTTAGAACGTCTGGGACGTTAGGGTCATATGGATGATCTATAACGCTTGGGACATTAGGGACATATGGGACATATGGGACATCTGGGACGTCTAGGACGTTAGGGACATACGGGACAGCTAGGACGTCTGGGATGTTAGAGACATATGGAACATCTAGGACGCCTGGGACATTAGGGACATGTAGGACAAATGGGACATCTGGGACGTCTGGGACGTTAGGGACATATGGGACATCT
This sequence comes from Agriotes lineatus, assembly GCA_940337035.1. NCBI lineage: Eukaryota > Metazoa > Arthropoda > Insecta > Coleoptera > Elateridae > Agriotes > Agriotes lineatus. The sequence goes on along the minus strand of CALNHX010008962.1, from coordinate 5,280 downwards.
AGGACGTATGGGACGCCTGGGACATTAAGGACATATGGGACATTTAGGACGCCTGGGACATTAGGGATATATGGGACATATGGGACATCTGGGACGCTTGGGACATTAGGGACATATGGGACATATGGGACATATGGGACATCTGAGACGTCTGGGACGTTAGGGGCATATGGGACATCTGGGACGTCTGAAACGTTAGGGACATATGGGACATCTAGGACGCCTGGGACGTCTGGGACGTTAGGGACATACGGGACAGCAGGGACGTCTGGGACGTTAGGGACGTATGGGACATTTAGGACGTCTGGGACGTTAGGGGCATATGAAACATTTAGGACGCCTGGGACATTAGGGACATATGGGACATATGAGACATCTGGACGTCTGGGACGTTAGGGACATATAATACATCTAGGACGTCTGAGACGTTAGGGACATATGGGACATTTAAGACGTTTGAAACGTCTGGGACGTTAGGGACATATGGGACATTTAGGACGTCTGGGACGTTAGGGACATATGAAGCATTTAGGACGCCTGGGACATTAGGGACATAGGGGACATATGGGACATTTGGGACGTCTAGGACGTCTGGGACGTTAGGGACATATGGGAGATTAGGGACATATGGGACATTTAGGACGTCTGAGACGTTAGGGACATATGGAACATTTAGGAAGCCTGGGACATTAGGGACATATGGGACGTATAGGACATCTGGGACGTCTGGGACGTTAGGGAGATATGGGACATCTAGGCCGTCTGGGATGTCTGGGACGTTAGGGACATACGGGACAGCTGGGACGTCTGGGACATTAGGGACATATGGGACATTTAGGACGTCTGGGACGTTAGGGACATATGGAACATTTAGAAAGCCTGGAACATTAGGGACATATGGGACGTATGGGACATCTGGGACGCCTGGAACATTAAAGACATATGGGACATATGAAACATCTGGGACGTTGGGGACGTCTAAGACGTTAGGGACATATAGAACATCTAGACGTCTGGGACGTTAGGAACGTATGGGACATCTAAGACGTCTGGGACGTCTGGGACGTTAGGGACATACGGGACAGCTGGGACGTCTAAGACGTTAGGGACATATGGGACATTTAGGACGTCTGGGACGTCTGGGACGTTAGGGAGATACGGGACAGCTGGGACGTTAGGGGCATATGGGACATTTAGGACGTCTGGGACGTTAGGGACATATGGGACATCTAAGACGTCTGGGACGTTAAGGACATCGGACATCTAGGACGTCTGGGGCGTCTGGGACGTTAAGGACATATGAGACATTTAGGACGCCTGGGACATTAAGGACATATGGGACATATAGGACATCTGGGACGCCTGGGACATTAGGGACATATGGGACATATGGGACATCTGAGACGTCTGGGACGTTAAGGACATATGGGACATCTGGGACGTCTGGAACGTTAGGGACATATGGAACATCTAGGACGTCAGGGACGTTGAGGACATATGGGACATTTAAAACGCCTGGAACATTAGGGACCTATGGGACATTTAGGACGTCTGGGACGTTATGGACATATGGAACATCTAGGACGCCTGGGACAAATGGGACATATGAGACATTTGGGACGTCTGGGACGTTAAGGACATATGGGACATCTAGGACGTCTGGGACGTTAGGGACATATAGGACATCTAAGACGTCTGGGACGTTAGGGACATATGAAACATCTTAGACGTCTGGCACGTCTGGGACGTTAGGGACATACGGGACAGCTAGAACGTCTGGGACGTTAGTGACATATGGGACATTTAGAACGCCTGGAACATTAGGGACATATGGGACATTTAGGACGTCTGGGACGTTATGGACATATGGAACATCTAGGACGCCTGGGACATTAGGGACAAATGGGACATATGAAACATTTGGGACGTCTGGGACGTTAAGGACATATGGGACATCTAGGACGTCTGGGACGTTAGGGACATATAGGACATCTAGGACGTCTGGGACGTTATGGACATATGAAACATCTAGGACGCCTGGGACATTAGGGACAAATGGGACATATAAGACATTTGGGACGTCTGGGACGTTAAGGACATATGGGACATCTAGGACGTCTGGGACGTTAGGGACATATGGGACATCTAGGACATCTGGGACGTTAGGGACATATAGGACATCTAGGACGTCTGGGACGTTAGGGACATATGAAACATCTTAGACGTCTGGCACGTCTGGGACGTTAGGGACATACGGGACAGCTAGAACGTCTGGGACGTTAGTGACATATGGGACATTTAGGACGTCTGGGACGTTAGGGACATATGAAACATCTAGGACGCCTGGGACGTTAGGGACATAAAGGACATCTAGGACGTCTGGGACGTTAGGGACATATGAAACATCTTAGACGTCTGGCACGTCTGGGACGTTAGGGACATACGGGACAGCTAGAACGTCTGGGACGTTAGTGACATATGGGACATTTAGGACGTCTGGGACGTTAGGGACATATGAAACATCTAGGACGCCTGGGACATTCGAGACATATCGGACATTAAGGACATCTGGGACGTCTGGGACGTTAGGGACATATAGGACATCTAGGACGTCTGGGACGTCTGGGACGTTAAGGACATATGTGACATTTAGATCGCCTGGGACATTAGGGACATATGGGACATATGGGACAGCTGGGACGCCTGGGACATTTGGGACATATGGGACATATGGGACATCTGGGACGTCTGGGACGTCTGGGACGTTAAGGACATATGGGACATCTAGGACGTCTGGGACGTCTGGGACGTTAAGGACATATGGGACATTTAGGATTCCTGGGACATTAGGGACATATGGAACATATGGGACATCTGGGACGCCTGGGACATTATCGACATATGGAACATATGGGACAGCTGGGACATCTGGGATGTTAGGGACATATGGGACATTTAGGACGTCTGGGACGTTAGGGACATATGGGACATTTAGGACGTCTGGGACGTTAGGGACATTTGGAACATCTAGGACGCTTGGGACATTAGGGACATATGGAACATATGGGACATCTGGGACGTTAGAGACATATGGGACATTTGAGACGTCTGGGAAGTTAAGGATATATGGGACATCTAAGACGTTTGGGACGTCTGAGACGTTAAGGACAAATAGGACATTTAGGACGCCTGGGACATTAAGGACATATTGGACATATGGGAAATTTGGGACGCCCGGGACATTAGGGACATATGAAACATATGGGACATCTGGAACGTCTGTGACGTTAGGGACATATAGGACATCTAGAACGTCTGAGACGTTCGGGACATATGGAACATCTAGGACGTCTGGGATGTCTGGGACGTTAGGGACATATAGGACATCTAAGACATCTGGGACGTTAGGGACATATGGGATATTTAGGACGTCTGGGACGTCTGGGACGTTAGGGACATACGGGACAGCTGGGACGTCTGGAACGTTAGGGACATATGGAACATCTAGGACGCCTGGGACATTAGAGACATATGGGACATATGAGACATCTGGGACGTTTGGGACGTTAGGGACATATGGGACATCTGGAACGTCTGGGACATTAATGACATATTCGACATCTTGGACGTTTGGGACGTCTGGGACGTTAAGGACATATGGGACATTTAGGACGCCTGAGACATTAGGGACATATGGGACATCTAGGACGCCTGGGACACTAGGGACATATGGGACATATGGGACATCTGGGACTTCTGGGACGTTAGGGATATATGGGACATCTGGGACGTCTGGGACGTTAAGGACATATAAGACATCTAGGACGTCTAGGACGTCTGGGACCATAAAGACATATGGGGAATTTAGGACGTCTGGGACGTTAGGGTCATATGGATGATCTATAACGCTTGGGACATTAGGGACATATGGGACATATGAGACATCTGGGACGTCTGGGACGTTAGGGACATACGGGACAGCTGGGACGTCTGGGATGTTAGGGACATATGGGACATCTAGGACGCCTGGGACATTAATGATCTTTGGGACATATGAGACATCTGGGACGTCTGGGACGTTAGGGACAGCTGGGATATCTGGGATGTTAGGGACATATGGGACATTTAGGACGTCTGGGACGTTAGGGACATATGGGACATTTAGGACGTCTGGGACGTTAGGGACATTTGGAACATCTAGGACGCTTGGGACATTAGGGACATATGGAACATATGGGACATATGGGACGTTAGAGACATATGGGACATTTGAGACGTCTGGGACGTTAAGGACATATGGGACATCTAGGACGTCTGGGACGTCTGGGACGTTAAGGACATATGGGACATTTAGGACTCCTGGGACATTAGGGGCATATGGAACATATGGGACATCTGGGACGCCTGGGACATTAGGGACATATAGAACATATGGGACATCTGGGACGTCTGGGACGTAAGGGACATATGGGAAATCTGGAACGTCTGCGACGTTAAGGAAATATGGGACATCTAGTACGTCTTGAACGTCTGGGACGTTAAGGACATATGGGACATCTAGGACGTCTGGGACGTCTGGGACGTTAAGGACATATGGGACATTTAGGATTCCTGGGACATTAGGGACATATGGAACATATGGGACATCTGGGACGCCTGGGACATTAAGGACATATGGAACATATGGGACAGCTGAGACATCTGGGATGTTAGGGACATATGGGACATTTAGGACGTCTGGGACGTTAGGGACATATGGGACATTTAGGACGTCTGGGACGTTAGGGACATTTGGAACATCTAGGACGCTTGGGACGTCTGAGACGTTAAGGAAAAATAGAACATTTAGGACGCCTGGGACATTAAGGACATATGGGACATATGGGAAATTTGGGACGCCCGGGACATTAGGGACATATGAAACATATGGGACATCTGGAACGTCTGTGACGTTAGAGACATATAGGACATCTAGGACGTCTGAGACGTTCGGGACATATGGAACATCTAGGACGTCTGGGATGTCTGGGACGTTAGGGACATACGGGACAGCTGGGACGTCTGGGACGTTAAGGACATATGGGAAATTTAGGACGTTTGGGACGATAGAAACATATGGAACATCTAGGACGTCTTAGACATTAGGGACATATGGAACATATGGGACATCTGGGACGTCTGGGACGTTAGGTACATATGGGACATTTGGGACGTCTGAGACGTTAGAGACATATGGGACATCTAGGACGTCTTGGACGTCTGGGACGTTAAGGACATATG
>CALNHX010008961.1:0-54853 GCA_940337035.1 Agriotes lineatus | reverse complement strand
GATTTTTTGATGCACGAAAAATTTATATAGTAGTGATATATGCTTAAATAGTTTTCATATATTCTACTACAGAGGCTATTATTACCACTGCAAACCATTTTAAGCCAGTTATTGAATACCTGTTGATGATGGCACACATACTTTGGCAAACACTATTAAGTTTTGAACATTGCTAGCTATTATAGTAATGCAATAATATTTTCTGTAGCTAATATCAACTAAAAAGCGTGCTTTTCGGACGTCCTAAGATACCAGAATACTAAACTGTTGAACTTGATTTTTTTTATGCAGGAAAATTTATATAGTAATGATATATGCTTAAATTGTTTCCATATACTCTACTACAGAGGCTATTACCACTGCAATCCATTTTAAGCCAGTTATTGAGCACCTGTTGATGATGGCACACATACTTTGGCAAACACTATTAAGTTTTGAACATCGCTAGCTATTATAGTAATGCAATAATATTTTCTGTAGCTAATATAAACTGAAAAACGTGCTTTTCAAACGTTTTAAGATACCAGAATGCTAAACTGTTGAACTTGATTTTTTTGATGCAGGAAAAATTTATATAGTAGTGATATATACTTAAACGGTTTTCATATATTCTACTACAGAGGCTATTACCACTGCAATCCATTTTAAGCCAGTTATTGAACACCTGTTGATGATGGCACACATACTTTGGCAAACATTATTAAGTTCTGAACATCGCTAGTTTTTATAATAATACAATAATATTTTCTGTAGCTAATATCAACAGAAAAGCGTGCTTTTCAGACATCTTAAGATACCAGAATACTAAACCGTTGAACTTGATTTTTCTTATGCAGGAAAAATTTATACAGTAGTGATATACGCTTAAATGGTTTCCATCTGTTCTAATACAGAGGCTATTACCACTGCAAACCATTTTAAGCCAGTTTTTGAGCACCTGTTGATGATGGCACACATACTTTGGCAAACATTATTAAGTTCCGAACATCGCTAGGTATTATAGTAATACAATATATTTTCTGTAGCTAATATCAACAGAAAAGCGTGCTTTTCAACGTTTTAAGATGCCAGAATACTAAACTGTTGAACTTGATTTTTTTGATGCAGGAAAAATTTATATAGTAGTGATATATGCTTAAATAGCTTTCATATATTCTACTACAGAGGCTATTACCACTGCAATCCATTTTAAGCCAGTTATTGAGCACCTGTTGATGATGGTACACATACTTTGGCAAACATTATTAAGTTATGAACATCGCTAGCTATTATAGTAATGCAATAATATTTTCTGTAGTTAATATCAACTAAAAAGCGTGCTTTTCAGACGTCCTAAGATACCAGAATACTAAACTGTCGAACTTGATTTTTTTGATGCAGGAAAAATTTATATAGTAGTGATATATGCTTAAATTGTTTCCATATATTCTACTACAGAGGCTATTACCACTGCAAACCATTTTAAGCCAGTTAGTGAGCAGCTTTTGATGGTGTCACACATACTTTGGCAAACATTATTAAATTTTGACTAGCCCTACCTATTATAGCAATACAAAAATATTTTCTGTAGCTAATATTAACTGAAAAACCTGCTTTTTAGACGTTTTAAAATACCAGAATACTAACATGTTGAACTTGATTTTTTTGATGCACGAAAAATTTATATAGTAGTGATATATGCTTAAATAGTTTTCATATATTCTACTACAGAGGCTATTACCACTGCAATCCATTTTAAGCCAGTTATTGAGCACCTGTTGATGGTGGCACACATACTTTGGCAAACACTATTAAGTTTTGAACATCGCTAGCTATTATAGTAATGCAATAATATCTTCTGTAGCTAATATCAACTAAAATCGTGCTTTTCGGACGTCCTAAGATACCAGAATACTAAACTGTTGAACTTGATTTTTTTGATGCAGGAAAAATTTATACAGTAGTGATATACGCTTAAATGGTTTCCATATATTCTAATACAGAGGCTATTACCACTGCAAACCATTTTAAGCCAGTTAGTGAGCAGCTTTTGATGGTGTCACACATACTATGGCAAAAATTATAAAATTTTGACTAGCCCTACCTATTATAGCAATACAATAATATTTTCTGTAGCTAATATAAACTGAAAAACATGCTTTTCAAACGTTTTAAAATACCAAAATACTAACATGTTGAACTTGATTTTTTTGATGCACGAAAAATTTATATAGTAGTGATATATGCTTAAATAGTTTTCATATATTCTACTACAGAGGCTATAACCACTGCAATCCATTTTAAGCCAGTTATTGAGCACCTGTTGATGATGGCACACATACTTTGGCAAACACTATTAAGTTTTGAACATCGCTAACTATTATAGTAATGTAATAATATTTTCTGTAGCTAATATCAACTAAAAAGCGTGCTTTTCAGACGTCCTAAGATACCAGAATACTAAACTGTTAAACTTGATTTTTTTGATGAAGGAAAAATTTATATAGTAGTGATATATGCTTAAATTGTTTCCATATTCTCTACTACAGAGGCTATTACCACTGCAATCCATTTTAAGCCAGTTATTGAGCACCTGTTGATGATGGCACACATACTTTGGCAAACATTATAAAATTTTGACCAGCCCTACCTATTATAGTAATACAATAATATTTTCTGTAGTTAATATCAACTAAAAAGCGTGCTTTTCAGACGTCCTAAAATACCAGAATACTAAACTGTTAAACTTGATTTTTTTGATGCAGGAAAAATTTATATAGTAGTGATATATGCTTAAATTGTTTCCATATACTCTACTACAGAGGCTATTACCACTGCAATCTATTTCAAGCCAGTTATTGAGCACCTGTTGATGATGGCACACATACTTTGGCAAACATTATAAAATTTTGACCAGCCCTACCTATTATAGTAATACAATAATATTTTCTGTAGTTAATATCAACTAAAAAGCGTGCTTTTCAGACGTCCTAAGATACCAGAATACTAAACTGTTAAACTTGATTTTTTTGATGCAGGAAAAATTTATATAGTAGTGATATATGCTTAAATTGTTTCCATATACTCTACTACAGAGGCTATTACCACTGCAATCCATTTTAAGCCAGTTATTGAGCACCTGTTGATGATGGCACACATACTTTGGCAAACATTATAAAATTTTGACCAGCCCTACCTATTATAGTAATACAATAATATTTTCTGTAGTTAATATCAACTAAAAAGCGTGCTTTTCGGACGTCCTAAGATACCAGAATACTAAACTGTTAAACTTGATTTTTTTGATGCAGGAAAAATTTATATAAAAGTGATATATGCTTAAATTGTTTCCATATACTCTACTACAGAGGCTATTACCACTGCAATCTATTTCAAGCCAGTTATTGAGCACCTGTTGATGATGGCACACATACTTTGGCAACCATTATAAAATTTTGACCAGCCCTATCTATTATAGAAACGCAATAATATTTTCTGTAGCTAATATCAACTAAAAAGCGTGCTTTTCAGACGTCCTAAGATACCAGAATACTAAACTGTTGAACTTGATTTTTTTGATGCACGAAAAATTTATATAGTAGTGATATATGCTTAAATAGTTTTCATATATTCTACTACAGAGGCTATTACCACTGCAAACCATTTTAAGCCAGTTATTGAGGACCTGTTGATGATGGCACACATACTTTGGCAAACACTATTAAGTTTTGAACATCGCTAGCTATTATAGTAATGTAATAATATTTTCTGTAGCTAATATCAACTAAAAAGCGTGCTTTTCAGACGTCCTAAGATACCAGAATACTAAACTGTTAAACTTGATTTTTTTGATGCAGGAAAAATTTATATAGTAGTGATATATGCTTAAATTGTTTCCATATACTCTACTACAGAGGCTATTACCACTGCAATCTATTTCAAGCCAGTTATTGAGCACCTGTTGATGATGGCACACATACTTTGGCAAACATTATTAAGTTCCGAACATCGCTAGGTATTATAGTAATACAATATATTTTCTGTAGCTAATATCAACAGAAAAGCGTGCTTTTCAACGTTTTAAGATGCCAGAATACTAAACTGTTGAACTTGATTTTTTTGATGCAGGAAAAATTTATATAGTAGTGATATATGCTTAAATAGCTTTCATATATTCTACTACAGAGGCTATTACCACTGCAATCCATTTTAAGCCAGTTATTGAGCACCTGTTGATGATGGTACACATACTTTGGCAAACATTATTAAGTTATGAACATCGCTAGCTATTATAGTAATGCAATAATATTTTCTGTAGTTAATATCAACTAAAAAGCGTGCTTTTCAGACGTCCTAAGATACCAGAATACTAAACTGTCGAACTTGATTTTTTTGATGCAGGAAAAATTTATATAGTAGTGATATATGCTTAAATTGTTTCCATATATTCTACTACAGAGGCTATTACCACTGTAATCTATTTCAAGCCAGTTATTGAGCACCTGTTGATGATGGCACACATACTTTGGCAAACATTATTAAATTTTGACTAGCCCTACCAATTATAGTAATACAATAATATTTTCTGTAGCTAATATTAACTGAAAAACCTGCTTTTTAGACGTTTTAAAATACCAGAATACTAACATGTTGAACTTGATTTTTTTGATGCACGAAAAATTTATATAGTAGTGATATATGCTTAAATAGTTTTCATATATTCTACTACAGAGGCTATTACCACTGCAATCCATTTTAAGCCAGTTATTGAGCACCTGTTGATGATGGCACACATACTTTGGCAAACACTATTAAGTTTTGAACATCGCTAGCTATTATAGTAATGCAATAATATCTTCTGTAGCTAATATCAACTAAAAATCGTGCTTTTCGGACGTCCTAAGATACCAGAATACTAAACTGTTGAACTTGATTTTTTTGATGCAGGAAAAATTTATACAGTAGTGATATACGCTTAAATGGTTTCCATATATTCTAATACAGAGGCTATTACCACTGCAAACCATTTTAAGCCAGTTAGTGAGCAGCTTTTGATGGTGTCACACATACTTTGGCAAACATTATTAAATTTTGACTAGCCCTACCTATTATAGCAATATAATAATATTTTCTGTAGCTAATATAAACTGAAAAACATGCTTTTCAAACGTTTTAAAATACCAAAATACTAACATGTTGAACTTGATTTTTTTGATGCACGAAAAATTTATATAGTAGTGATATATGCTTAAATAGTTTTCATATATTCTACTACAGAGGCTATAACCACTGCAATCCATTTTAAGCCAGTTATTGAGCACCTGTTGATGATGGCACACATACTTTGGCAAACACTATTAAGTTTTGAACATCGCTAGCTATTATAGTAATGTAATAATATTTTCTGTAGCTAATATCAACTAAAGAGCGTGCTTTTCAGACGTCCTAAGATACCAGAATACTAAACTGTTAAACTTGATTTTTTTGATGAAGGAAAAATTTATATAGTAGTGATATATGCTTAAATTGTTTCCATATTCTCTACTACAGAGGCTATTACCACTGCAATCTATTTCAAGCCAGTTATTGAGCACCTGTTGATGATGGCACACATACTTTGGCAAACATTATAAAATTTTGACCAGCCCTACCTATTATAGTAATACAATAATATTTTCTGTAGCTAATATAAACTGAAAAACCTGCTTTTTAGACGTTTTAAAATACCAGAATACTAACATGTTGAACTTGATTTTTTTGATGCACGAAAAATTTATATAGTAGTGATATATGCTTAAATAGTTTTCATATATTCTACTACAGAGGCTATTACCACTGCAAACCATTTTAAGCCAGTTATTGAATACCTGTTGATGATGGCACACATACTTTGGCAAACACTATTAAGTTTTGAACATCGCTAGCTATTATAGTAATGCAATAATATTTTCTGTAGCTAATATCAACTAAAAAGCGTGCTTTTCGGACGTCCTAAGATACCAGAATACTAAACTGTTGAACTTGATTTTTTTTATGCAGGAAAAATTTATATAGTAATGATATATGCTTAAATTGTTTCCATATACTCTACTACAGAGGCTATTACCACTGCAATCCATTTTAAGCCAGTTATTGAGCACCTGTTGATGATGGCACACATACTTTGGCAAACACTATTAAGTTTTGAACATCGCTAGCTATTATAGTAATGCAATAATATTTTCTGTAGCTAATATAAACTGAAAAACGTGCTTTTCAAACGTTTTAAGATACCAGAATGCTAAACTGTTGAACTTGATTTTTTTGATGCAGGAAAAATTTATATAGTAGTGATATATACTTAAACGGTTTTCATATATTCTACTACAGAGGCTATTACCACTGCAATCCATTTTAAGCCAGTTATTGAACACCTGTTGATGATGGCACACATACTTTGGCAAACATTATTAAGTTCTGAACATCGCTAGTTTTTATAATAATACAATAATATTTTCTGTAGCTAATATCAACAGAAAAGCGTGCTTTTCAGACATCTTAAGATACCAGAATACTAAACCGTTGAACTTGATTTTTCTTATGCAGGAAAAATTTATACAGTAGTGATATACGCTTAAATGGTTTCCATCTGTTCTAATACAGAGGCTATTACCACTGCAAACCATTTTAAGCCAGTTTTTGAGCACCTGTTGATGATGGCACACATACTTTGGCAAACATTATTAAGTTCCGAACATCGCTAGGTATTATGGTAATACAATATATTTTCTGTAGCTAATATCAACAGAAAAGCGTGCTTTTCAGACATCTTAAGATACCAGAATACTAAACTGTTGAACTTGATTTTTTTGATGCAGGAAAAATTTATATAGCAGTGATATATGCTTAAATAGCTTTCATATATTCTACTACAGAGGCTATTACCACTGCAATCCATTTTAAGCCAGTTATTGAGCCCCTGTTGATGATGGTACACATACTTTGGCAAACATTATTAAGTTATGAACATCGCTAGCTATTATAGTAATGCAATAATATTTTCTGTAGTTAATATCAACAAAAAAGCGTGCTTTTCAGACGTCCTAAGATACCAGAATACTAAACTGTCGAACTTGATTTTTTTGATGCAGGATAAATTTATATAGTAGTGATATATGCTTAAATTGTTTCCATATATTCTACTACAGAGGCTATTACCACTGTAATCTATTTCAAGCCAGTTATTGAGCACCTGTTGATGATGGCACACATACTTTGGCAAACATTATTAAATTTTGACTAGCCCTACCTATTATAGTAATACAATAATATTTTCTGTAGCTAATATTAACTGAAAAACCTGCTTTTTAGACGTTTTAAAATACCAGAATACTAACATGTTGAACTTGATTTTTTTGATGCACGAAAAATTTATATAGTAGTGATATATGCTTAAATAGTTTTCATATATTCTACTACAGAGGCTATTACCACTGCAATCCATTTTAAGCCAGTTATTGAGCACCTGTTGATGGTGGCACACATACTTTGGCAAACACTATTAAGTTTTGAACATCGCTAGCTATTATAGTAATGCAATAATATCTTCTGTAGCTAATATCAACTAAAAATCGTGCTTTTCGGACGTCCTAAGATACCAGAATACTAAACTGTTGAACTTGATTTTTTTGATGCAGGAAAAATTTATACAGTAGTGATATACGCTTAAATGGTTTCCATATATTCTAATACAGAGGCTATTACCACTGCAAACCATTTTAAGCCAGTTAGTGAGCAGCTTTTGATGGTGTCACACATACTTTGGCAAAAATTATTAAATTTTGACTAGCCCTACCTATTATAGCAATACAATAATATTTTCTGTAGCTAATATAAACTGAAAAACCTGCTTTTCAAACGTTTTAAAATACCAAAATACTAACATGTTGAACTTGATTTTTTTGATGCACGAAAAATTTATATAGTAGTGATATATGCTTAAATAGTTTTCATATATTCTACTACAGAGGCTATAACCACTGCAATCCATTTTAAGCCAGTTATTGAGCACCTGTTGATGATGGCACACATACTTTGGCAAACACTATTAAGTTTTGAACATCGCTAGCTATTATAGTAATGTAATAATATTTTCTGTAGCTAATATCAACTAAAAAGCGTGCTTTTCAGACGTCCTAAGATACCAGAATACTAAACTGTTAAACTTGATTTTTTTGATGAAGGAAAAATTTATATAGTAGTGATATATGCTTAAATTGTTTCCATATTCTCTACTACAGAGGCTATTACCACTGCAATCCATTTTAAGCCAGTTATTGAGCACCTGTTGATGATGGCACACATACTTTGGCAAACATTATAAAATTTTGACCAGCCCTACCTATTATAGTAATACAATAATATTTTCTGTAGTTAATATCAACTAAAAAGCGTGCTTTTCAGACGTCCTAAAATACCAGAATACTAAACTGTTAAACTTGATTTTTTTAATGCAGGAAAAATTTATATAGTAGTGATATATGCTTAAATTGTTTCCATATACTCTACTACAGAGGCTATTACCACTGCAATCTATTTCAAGCCAGTTATTGAGCACCTGTTGATGATGGCACACATACTTTGGCAAACATTATAAAATTTTGACCAGCCCTACCTATTATAGTAATACAATAATATTTTCTGTAGTTAATATCAACTAAAAAGCGTGCTTTTCAGACGTCCTAAGATACCAGAATACTAAACTGTTAAACTTGATTTTTTTGATGCAGGAAAAATTTATATAGTAGTGATATATGCTTAAATTGTTTCCATATACTCTACTACAGAGGCTATTACCACTGCAATCCATTTTAAGCCAGTTATTGAGCACCTGTTGATGATGGCACACATACTTTGGCAAACATTATAAAATTTTGACCAGCCCTACCTATTATAGTAATACAATAATATTTTCTGTAGTTAATATCAACTAAAAAGCGTGCTTTTCGGACGTCCTAAGATACCAGAATACTAAACTGTTAAACTTGATTTTTTTGATGCAGGAAAAATTTATATAAAAGTGATATATGCTTAAATTGTTTCCATATACTCTACTACAGAGGCTATTACCACTGCAATCTATTTCAAGCCAGTTATTGAGCACCTGTTGATGATGGCACACATACTTTGGCAAACATTATAAAATTTTGACCAGCCCTACCTATTATAGAAACGCAATAGTATTTTCTGTAGCTAATATCAACTAAAAAGCGTGCTTTTCAGACGTCCTAAGATACCAGAATACTAAACTGTTGAACTTGATTTTTTTGATGCACGAAAAATTTATATAGTAGTGATATATGCTTAAATAGTTTTCATATATTCTACTACAGAGGCTATTACCACTGCAAACCATTTTAAGCCAGTTATTGAGGACCTGTTGATGATGGCACACATACTTTGGCAAACACTATTAAGTTTTGAACATCGCTAGCTATTATAGTAATGTAATAATATTTTCTGTAGCTAATATCAACTAAAAAGCGTGCTTTTCAGACGTCCTAAGATACCAGAATACTAAACTGTTAAACTTGATTTTTTTGATGCAGGAAAAATTTATATAGTAGTGATATATGCTTAAATTGTTTCCATATACTCTACTACAGAGGCTATTTACACTGCAATCTATTTCAAGCCAGTTATTGAGCACCTGTTGATGATGGCACACATACTTTGGCAAACATTATTAAATTTTGACCAGCCCTACCTATCATAGTAATACAATAATATTTTCTGTAGCTAATATAAACTGAAAAACATGCTTTTCAAACGTTTTAAGATACCAGAATGCTAAACTGTTGAACTTGATTTTTTTGATGCAGGAAAAATTTATATAGTAGTGATATATACTTAAATTGTTTCCACATATTCTACTACAGAGGCTATTACCACTGCAATCCATTTTAAGCCAGTTATTGAACACCTGTTGATGATGGCACACATACTTTGGCAAACATTATTAAGTTCTGAACATCGCTAGGTATTATAGTAATACAATATATTTTCTGTAGCTAATATCAACAGAAAAGCGTGATTTTCAACGTTTTAAGATGCCAGAATACTAAACTGCTGAACTTGATTTTTTTGATGCAGGAAAAATTTATATAGTAGTGATATATGCTTAAATTGTTTCCATATATGCTACTACAGAGGCTATTACCACTGCAATCTATTTCAAGCCAGTTATTGAGCACCTGTTGATGATGGCACACATGCTTTGGCAAACATTATTAAATATTGACTAGCCCTACCTATTATAGTAATACAATCATATTTTCTGTAGCTAATATAAACTGAAAAACCTGCTTTTTAGACGTTTTAAAATACCAGAATACTAACATGTTGAACTTGAATTTTTTGATGCACGAAAAATTTATATAGTAGTGTGATATATGCTTAAATAGTTTTCATATATTCTACTACAGAGGCTATTACCACTGCAATCCATTTTAAGCCAGTTATTGAGCACCTGTTGATGATGGCACACATACTTTGGCAAACATTATTAAGTTCTGAACATCGCTAGCTATTATAGTAATACAATAATATTTTCTGTAGCTAATATCAACTAAAAAGCGTGTTTTTCAGACGTCCAAAGATACCAGAATACTAAACTGTTGAACTTGATTTTTTTGATGCAGGAAAAATTTATACAGTAGTGATATATATATATATATATAAATGGCTTCCATATCTTCTAATACAGAGGCTATTACCACTGCAAACCATTTTAAGCCAGTTAGTGAGCACCTGTTGATGATGACACACATACTTTGGCAAACATTATTAAATTTTGACTAGCTCTACCTATTATAGCAATACAATAATATTTTCTGTAGCTAATATATACTGAAAAACCTGCTTTTTAGACGTTTTAAAATACCAGAATACTAACATGTTGAACTTGATTTTTTTGATGCACGAAAAATTTATATAGTAGTGATATATGCTTAAATAGTTTTCATATATTCTACTACAGAGGCTATTACCACTTCAATCCATTTTAAGCCAGTTATTGAGCACCTGTTGATGATGGCACACATACTTTAGCAAACATTATTCAATTTTGACCAGCCCTACTTATTATAGTAATACAATAATATTTTCTGTAGCTAATATAAACTGAAAAACCTGCTTTTTAGACGTTTTAAAATACCAGAATACTAACATGTTGAACTTGATTTTTTTGATGCACGAAAAATTTATATAGTAGTGATATATGCTTAAATTGTTTTCATATATTCTACTACAGAGGCTATTACCACTTCAATCCATTTTAAGCCAGTTATTGAGCACCTGTTGATGATGGCACACATACTTTGGCAAACATTATTCAATTTTGACCAGCCCTACCTATTATAGTAATACAATAATATTTTCTGTGGCTAATATAAACTGAAAAACCTGCTTTTTAGACGTTTTAAAATACCAGAATACTAACATGTTGAACTTGATTTTTTTGATGCACGAAAAATTTATATAGTACTGATATATGCTTAAATAGTTTTCATATATTCTACTGCAGAAGCTATTACCACTGCAATCCATTTTAAGCCAGTTATTGAGCACCTGTTGATGATGACACACATACTTTGGCAAACATTATTAAATTTTGACTAGCCCTACCTATTATAGCAATACAATAATATTTTCTGTAGCTAATATAAACTGAAAAACCTGCTTTTTAGACGTTTTAAAATACTAGAATACTAACATGTTGAACTTGATTTTTTTGATGCACGAAAAATTTTTATAGTAGTGATATATGCTTAAATAGTTTTCATATATTCTACTACAGAGGCTATTACCACTGCAATCCATTTTAAGCCAGTTATTGAGCACCTGTTGATGATGGCACACATACTTTGGCAAACATTATTAAATTTTGACCAACCCTACCTATCATAGTAATACAATAATATTTTCTGTAGCTAATATAAACTGAAAAACGTGCTTTTCAAACGTTTTAAGATACCAGAATACTAAACTGTTGAACTTGATTTTTTTGATGCAGGAAAAATTTATACAGTAGTGATATATACTCAAACGGTTTTCATATATTCTACTACAGAGGCTATTGCCACTGCAATCCATTTTAAGCCAGTTATTGAACACCTGTTGATGATGGCACACATACTTTGGCAAACATTATGAAGTTCTGAACATCGCTAGCTATTATAGTAATGCAATAATATTTTCTGTAGCTAATATCAACTAAAAAGCGTGCTTTTCAAACGTCCTAAGATACCAGAATACTAAACTGTTGAACTTGATTTTTTTGATGCAGGAAAAATTTATACAGTAGTGATATACGCTTAAATGGTTTCCATCTGTTCTAATACAGAGGCTATTACCACTGCAAACCATTTTAAGCCACGTTTTGAGCACCTGCTGATGATGGCACACATACTTTGGCAAACATTATTAAGTTCTGAACATCGCTAGCTATTATAGTAATGCAATAATATTTTCTGTAGCTAATATCAACTAAAAAGCATGCCTTTCAGACGTCCTAAGATACCAGAATACTAAACTGTTGAACTTGATTTTTTTGATGCAGAAAAAATTTATACAGTAGTGATATACGCTTAAATGGTTTCCATCTGTTCTAATACAAAGGCTATTACCACTGCAATCCATTTTAAGCCACGTTTTGAGCACCTGCTGATGATGGCACACATACTTTGGCAAACATTATTAAGTTCTGAACATCGCTAGCTATTATAGTAATGCAATAATATTTTCTTTAGCTAATATCAACTAAAAAGCGTGCTTTTCAGACGTCCTAAGATACCAGAATACTAAACTGTTGAACTTGATTTTTTTGATGCAGGAAAAATTTATACAGTAGTGATATATACTCAAACGGTTTTCATATATTCTACTACAGAGGCTATTGCCACTGCAATCCATTTTAAGCCAGTTATTGAACACCTGTTGATGATGGCACACATACTTTGGCAAACATTATTAAGTTCTGAACATCGCTAGCTATTATAGTAATGCAATAATATTTTCTTTAGCTAATATCAACTAAAAAGCGTGCTTTTCAGACGTCCTAAGATACCAGAATACTAAACTGTTGAACTTGATTTTTTTGATGCAGGAAAAATTTATACAGTAGTGATATACGCTTAAATGGTTTCCATCTGTTCTAATACAGAGGCTATTACCACTGCAAACCATTTTAAGCCACGTTTTGGCACCTGCTGATGATGGCACACATACTTTGGCAAACATTATTAAGTTCTGAACATCGCTAGCTATTATAGTAATGCAATAATATTTTCTGTAGCTAATATCAACTAAAAAGCGTGCTTTTCAGACGTCCTAAGATACCAGAATACTAAACTGTTGAACTTGATTTTTTTGATGCAGGAAAAATTTATACAATAGTGATATACGCTTAAATGGTTTCCATATATTCTAATACAGAGGCTATTACCACTGCAAACCATTTTAAGCCAGTTTTTGAGCACCTGTTGATGATGGCACACATACTTTGGCAAACATTATTAAGTTCCGAACATCGCTAGGTATTATAGTAATACAATGTATTTTCTGTAGCTAATATCAACAGAAAATCGTGCTTTTCAACGTTTTAAGATACCAGAATACTAAACTGTTGAACTTGATTTTTTTGATGCAGGAAAAATTTATATAGTAGTGATATATTGCAATGCTATCCGGGCTTCGTAATAATCTCAAGTTATATTTAATTTGGAAAATGCCCCTGTAGCATTAGGAAATATGCCCATTTAAGGCGGGTAGCTGCTTATTGGGTCCAGGTCCTGACAACAACACTTAGACTGATTTAAAGAAACAGGTTTGGCTACTATATACATTTATTCCCTACTAATGTACATAACTAAAATAAAATTAATGTGTTCTTCGTATAAAGTTACAGTTTAATTGTATTTGAGTTTTTGTCCTGGTTTTCGTAGACGGTAGGCCACCTCGTGTGCACCGATGTATGCCCGTGAGCTTCGACGTATAAGGCCTGCGAGATCAAGTTGGTACAACTGGAAACCAAAATAAAAATTAAATATGTCGATGCGTGTCGGTGTAAACAAAAGGAAAATTCTGATTTATTTTAATTATGAAGTGACTGGATCGGAACTATAGTTTGTTTAAATTAAATACACATCTGTACACGTGCAACTCCCAGTGATATGTTAAGAGTGCAGTCGACCTTTGACCGTGGGTCAAAATTCCTTTCGAGGTTATCTTATAGAACGGCGCGTGTGAAGGCCGCTATAATATTAGCTATCACAGGGTAAGTATCGAATTTGTACAACGGTTTACTATCTTTCACAGGAAAAGTGAACTGATTCTAAAATTTGCAAATATTTAATGCAAATGAAGTTTGCTTTAAAGTACTCTGAAGTATATGCAACGTTAATTGTATTCTGACAGGTGTTTCGTGGCTTTACTGAATTCGAATTTATTGCTATTTCGACGTTCGTGGATGTTGTATTTGAATGTTAGCTTTATTCCTACGGAATAAACTCAATTGAAACTCGCCGATATCCCAGCCAAGTTCAATTGGGGTTTATTCGTTCCGTAAGTTTACCTGGATTGCTCTCTACGAAATTAAGTTATTTCGATAGCCCGAATATAAGCTTAATTCGCATGCGAACGCTCGTGACAAATTTTACGGAATTGTAAGAACAAAACTTACACAATCCGATTCCCAGATTTGTGTATAATAAATTTATTGTTTTCAAATTACGAATAAATCCTAATAAACGCAGTCCGAGTCCAGAAATACGTTTATATAGGCAGGTACCTGGGGAAAATCGAGTTAATATTTCGAATTCTTCAGGTCGGTTTCTGGTCTGAGTATGGCTGAAGGTCCTGGTTAATTTTGGTCGGAGATCCGGGATGTTCTGCAGCGCTAGCCGCGGAGGGCGGCTGGAAGCCCGCTTAACTTCTGGTAAAGATCTCCTCGAGTACGCTGCTCGAATTGTGTTTTAAACACGGCGATCGGCTCTCGGGACTTCTCGATTATTAAGGAAGGACTGCGCGGAGAATCGATTCTCCGTACCGCTCGCGTCGATCGAGGGGCTAGCGCTAATCTTGCCAGTTCGAGCGCTTTGAAAAATTTCCATTGTTGTAACGTTCATTGTTGGCCTAGACGAAAATTAAACGCTATTAATTTTAAATTAACTTTGATCGCGCTTAATTTGGAGTGAAACGTTACAATATGCTTAAATTGTTTCCATATATTCTACTACAGAGGCTATTACCACTGCAATCTATTTCAAGCCAGTTATTGAGCACCTGTTGATGATGGCACACATACTTTGGCAAACATTATTAAATTTTGACTAGCCCTACCTATTATAGTGATACAATAATATTTTCTGTAGCTAATATAAACTGAAAAACCTGTTTTTTAGACGTTTTAAAATACCAGAATACTAACATGTTGAACTTGATTTTTTTGATGCACGAAAAATTTATATAGTAGTGATATATGCTTAAATAGTTTTCATATATTCTACTACAGAGGCTATTACCACTGCAATCCATTTTAAGCCAGTTATTGAGCACCTGTTGATGATGGCACACATATTTTGGCAAACATTATTAAGTTCTGAACATCGCTAGCTATTATAGTAATGCAATATTTTCTGTAGCTAATATCAACTAAAAAACGTGCTTTTCAGACGTCCTAAGATACCAGAATACTAAACTGTTGAACTTGATTTTTTTGATGCAGCAAAAATGTATATAGTAGTGATATATGCTTAAATTGTTTCCATATATTCTACTACAGAGGCTATTACCATTGCAATCTATTTCAAGCCAGTTATTGAGCACCTGTTGATGATGGCACACATACTTTGGCAAACATTATTAAATTTTGACTAGCCCTACCTATTATAGTAATACAATAATATTTTCTGTAACTAATAAAAAACTGAAAACCTGCTTTTTAGACGTTTTAAAATACCAGAATACTAACATGTTGAACTTGATTTTTTTGATGCAGGAAAAATTTATATAGTTGTGATATATGCTTAAATGGTTTTCATATATTCTACTACAGAGGCTATTACCACTGCAATCCATTTTAAGCCAGTTATTGAACACCTGTTGATGATGGCACACATACTTTGGCAAACATTATTATGTTTTGAACATGGCTAGCTAGTATAGTAATGCAATAATATTTTCTGTAGCTAATATCAACTAAAAAGCGTGCTTTTCAGACGTCCTAAGATACCAGAATACTAACATGTTGAACTTGATTTTTTTGATACACGAAAAACTTATATAGTAGTGATATATGCTTAAATAGTTTTCATATATTCTACTACCGAGGCTATTACCATTGCAATCCATTTTAAGCCAGTTATTGAGCACCTGTTGATGATGGCACACATACTTTGGCAAACACTATTATGTTTTGAACATGGCTAGCTATTATAGTAATGCAATAATATTTTCTGTAGCTAATATCAACTAAAAAGCGTGCTTTTCAGACGTCCTAAGATACCAGAATACTAAACTGTTGAACTTGATTTTTTGATGCAGGAAAAATTTATATAGTAGTGATATATGCTTAAATGGTTTTCATATATTCTACTACAGAGGCTATTACCACTGCAATCCATTTTAAGCCAGTTATTCAGCACCTGTTGATGATGGCACACATACTTTGGCAAACATTATTAAGTTATGAACATCGCTAGCTATTATAGTAATGCAGTAATATTTTCTGTAGTTAATATCAACTAAAAAGCGTGCTTTTCAGACGTCCTAAGATACCAGAATACTAACATGTTGAACTTGATTTTTTTGATACACGAAAAACTTATATAGTAGTGATATATGCTTAAATAGTTTTCATATATTCTACTACAGAGGCTATTACCACTGCAATCCATTTTAAGCCAGTTATCGAGCACCTGTTGATGATGGCACACATACTTTGGCAAACATTATTAAATTTTGACTAGCCCTACCTATTATAGTAATACAATAATATATTCTGTAGCTAATATAAACTGAAAAACCTGCTTTTTAGACGTTTTAAAATACCAGAATACTAACATGTTGAACTTGATTTTTTTGATACACGAAAAACTTATATAGTAGTGATATATGCTTAAATAGTTTTCATATATTCTACTACAGAGGCTATTACCACTGCAATCCATTTTAAGCCAGTTATCGAGCACCTGTTGATGATGGCACACATACTTTGGAAAACATTATTAAATTTTGACTAGCCCTACCTATTATAGCAAAACAATAATATTTTCTGCAGCTAATATAAACTGAAGAACCTGCTTTTTAGACGTTTTAAAATACCAGAATACTAACATGTTGAACTTGATTTTTTTGATGCACGAAAAATTTATACAGTAGTGATATATGCTTAAATAGTTTTCATATATTCTACTACCGAGGCTATTACCATTGCAATCCATTTTAAGCCAGTTATTGAGCACCTGTTGATGATGGCACACATACTTTGGCAAAAACTATTATGTTTTGAACATGGCTAGCTATTATAGTAATGCAATAATATTTTCTGTAGCTAATATCAACTAAAAAGCGTGCTTTTCAGACGTCCTAAGATACCAGAATACTAAACTGTTGAACTTGATTTTTTTGATGCAGGAAAAATTTATATAGTAGTGATATATGCTTAAATGGTTTTCATATATTCTACTACAGAGGCTATTACCACTGCAATCCATTTTAAGCCAGTTATTCAGCACCTGTTGATGATGGCACACATACTTTGGCACACATTATTAAGTTATGAACATCGCTAGCTATTATAGTAATGCAGTAATATTTTCTGTAGTTAATATCAACTAAAAAGCGTGCTTTTCAGACGTCCTAAGATACCAGAATACTAAACGGTTTTCATATATTCTACTACAGAGGCTATTACCACTGCAATCCATTTTAAGCCAGTTATTGAACACCTGTTGATGATGGCACACATACTTTGGCAAACATTATTAAATTTTGACTAGCCCTACCTATTATAGTAATACAATAATATTTTCTGTAGCTAATATAAACTGAAAAACCTGCTTTTTAGACGTTTTAAAATACCAGAATACTAACATGTTGAACTTGATTTTTTTGATACACGAAAAACTTATATAGTAGTGATATATGCTTAAATAGTTTTCATATATTCTACTACAAAGGCTATTACCACTGCAATCCATTTTAAGCCAGTTATTGAGCACCTGTTGATGATGGCACACATATTTTGGCAAACATTATTAAGTTCTGAACATCGCTAGCTATTATAGTAATGCAATATTTTCTGTAGCTAATATCAACTAAAAAACGTGCTTTTCAGACGTCCTAAGATACCAGAATACTAAACTGTTGAACTTGATTTTTTTGATGCAGCAAAAATGTATATAGTAGTGATATATGCTTAAATTGTTTCCATATATTCTACTACAGAGGCTATTACCATTGCAATCTATTTCAAGCCAGTTATTAAGCACCTGTTGATGATGGCACACATACTTTGGCAAACATTATTAAATTTTGACTAGCCCTACCTATTATAGTAATACAATAATATTTTCTGTAACTAATAAAAAACTGAAAACCTGCTTTTTAGACGTTTTAAAATACCAGAATACTAACATGTTGAACTTGATTTTTTTGATGCAGGAAAAATTTATATAGTAGTGATATATGCTTAAATAGTTTTCATATATTCTACTACAAAGGCTATTACCACTGCAATCCATTTTAAGCCAGTTATTGAGCACCTGTTGATGATGGCACACATACTTTGGAAAACATTATTAAATTTTGACTAGCCCTACCTATTATAGCAATACAATAATATTTTCTGTATTTAATATAAACTGAAGAACCTGCTTTTTAGACGTTTTAAAATACCAGAATACTAACATGTTGAACTTGATTTTTTTGATGCACGAAAAATTTATATAGTAGTGATATATGATTAAATAGTTTTCATATATTCTACTACCGAGGCTATTACCACTGCAATCCATTTTAAGCCAGTTATTGAGCACCTGTTGATGATGGCACACATACTTTGGCAAACACTATTATGTTTTGAACATGGCTAGCTATTATAGTAATGCAATAATATTTTCTGTAGCTAATATCAACTAAAAAGCGTGCTTTTCAGACGTCCTAAGATACCAGAATACTAAACTGTTGAACTTGATTTTTTTGATGCAGGAAAAATTTATATAGTAGTGATATATGCTTAAATTGTTTCCATATACTCTACTACAGAGGCTATTACCACTGCAATCTATTTCAAGCCAGTTATTGAGCACCTGTTGATGATGGCACACATACTTTGGCAAACATTATTAAATTTTGACCAGCCCTACCTATCATAGTAATACAATAATATTTTCTGTAGCTAATATAAACTGAAAAACGTGCTTTTCAAACGTTTTAAGATACCAGAATACTAAACTGTTGAACTTGATTTTTTTGATGCAGGAAAAATTTATATAGTAGTGATATATACTTAAACGGTTTTCATATATTCTACTACAGAGACTATTACCACTGCAATCCATTTTAAGCCAGTTATTGAACACCTGTTGATGATGGCACACATACTTTGGCAAACATTATTAAGTTCTGAACATCGCTAGCTTTTATAATAATACAATTATATTTTCTGTAGCAAATATCAAAAGAAAAGCGTGCTTTTCAGACATCTTAAGATACCAGAATACTAAACCGTTGAACTTGATTTTTTTGATGCAGGAAAAATTTATACAGTAGTGATATACGCTTAAATGGTTTCCATCTGTTCTAATACAGAGGCTATTACCACTGCAAACCATTTTAAGCCAGTTTTTGAGCACCTGTTGATGATGGCACACATACTTTGGCAAACATTATTAAATTTTGACTAGCCCTACCTATTATAGCAATACAATAATATTTTCTGTAGCTAATATAAACTGAAAAACCTGCTTTTTAGACGTTTTAAAATACCAGAATACTAACATGTTGAACTTTATTTTTTTGTTGCACGAAAAACTTATATAGTAGTGATATATGCTTAAATAGTTTTCATATATTCTACTACAGAGGCTATTACCACTGCAATCCATTTTAAGCCAGTTATCGAGCACCTGTTGATGATGGCACACATACTTTGGCAAACATTATTAAATTTTGACTAGCCCTACCTATTATAGTAATACAATAATATTTTCTGTAGCTAATATAAACTGAAAAACCTGCTTTTTAGACGTTTTAAAATACCAGAATACTAACATGTTGAACTTGATTTTTTTGATACACGAAAAACTTATATAGTAGTGATATATGCTTAAATAGTTTTCATATATTCTACTACAAAGGCTATTACCACTGCAATCCATTTTAAGCCAGTTATTGAGCACCTGTTGATGATGGCACACATACTTTGGAAAACATTATTAAATTTTGACTAGCCCTACCTATTATAGCAATACAATAATATTTTCTGTAGCTAATATAAACTGAAGAACCTGCTTTTTAGACGTTTTAAAATACCAGAATACTAACATGTTGAACTTGATTTTTTTGATGCACGAAAAATTTATATAGTAGTGATATATGATTAAATAGTTTTCATATATTCTACTACCGAGGCTATTACCACTGCAATCCATTTTAAGCCAGTTATTGAGCACCTGTTGATGATGGCACACATACTTTGGCAAACACTATTATGTTTTGAACATGGCTAGCTATTATAGTAATGCAATAATATTTTCTGTAGCTAATATCAACTAAAAAGCGTGCTTTTCGGACGTCCTAAGATACCAGAATACTAAACTGTTGAACTTGATTTTTTTGATGCAGGAAAAATTTATATAGTAGTGATATATGCTTAAATTGTTTCCATATACTCTACTACAGAGGCTATTACCACTGCAATCTATTTCAAGCCAGTTATTGAGCACCTGTTGATGATGGCACACATACTTTGGCAAACATTATTAAATTTTGACCAGCCCTACCTATCATAGTAATACAATAATATTTTCTGTAGCTAATATAAACTGAAAAACGTGCTTTTCAAACGTTTTAAGATACCAGAATACTAAACTGTTGAACTTGATTTTTTTGATGCAGGAAAAATTTATATAGTAGTGATATATACTTAAACGGTTTTCATATATTCTACTACAGAGACTATTACCACTGCAATCCATTTTAAGCCAGTTATTGAACACCTGTTGATGATGGCACACATACTTTGGCAAACATTATTAAGTTCTGAACATCGCTAGCTTTTATAATAATACAATTATATTTTCTGTAGCAAATATCAAAAGAAAAGCGTGCTTTTCAGACATCTTAAGATACCAGAATACTAAACCGTTCAACTTGATTTTTTTGATGCAGGAAAAATTTATACAGTAGTGATATACGCTTAAATGGTTTCCATCTGTTCTAATACAGAGGCTATTACCACTGCAAACCATTTTAAGCCAGTTTTTGAGCACCTGTTGATGATGGCACACATACTTTGGCAAACATTATTAAGTTCCGAACATCGCTAGGTATTATAGTAATGCAATAATATTTTCTGTAGCTAATATCAACTAAAAAGCGTGCTTTTCAGACGTCCTAAGATACCAGAATACTAAACTGTTGAACTTGATTTTTTTGATGCAGGAAAAATTTATACAGTAGTGATATACGCTTAAATGGTTTCCATATATTCTAATACAGAGGCTATTACCACTACAAACCATTTTAAGCCAGTTAGTGAGCACCTGTTGATGATGACACACATACTTTGGCAAACATTATTAAATTTTGACTAGCCCTACCTATTATAGCAATACAATAATATTTTCTGTAGCTAATATAAACTGAAAAACCTGCTTTTTAGACGTTTTAAAATACCAGAATACTAACATGTTGAACTTTATTTTTTTGTTGCACGAAAAATTTATATAGTAGTGATATATGCTTAAATAGTTTTCATATATTCTACTACAGAGGCTATTACCACTGCAATCCATTTTAAGCCAGTTATTGAGCACCTGTTGATGATGGCACACATACTTTGGCAAACATTATTAAATTTTGACCAGCCCTACCTATCATAGTAATACAATAATATTTTCTGTAGCTAATATAAACTGAAAAACGTGCTTTTCAAACGTTTTAAGATACCAGAATACTAAACTGTTGAACATGATTTTTTTGATGCAGGAAAAATTTATACAGTAGTGATATATACTTAAACGGTTTTCATATATTCTACTACAGAGGCTATTACCACTGCAATCCATTTTAAGCCAGTTATTGAACACCTGTTGATGATGGCACACATACTTTGGCAAACATTATTAAGTTCTGAACATCGCTAGCTTTTATAATAATACAATAATATTTTCTGTAGCTAATATCAGCAGAAAAGCGTGCTTTTCAGACATCTTAAGATACCAGAATACTAAACCGTTGAACTTGATTTTTTTGTTGCAGGAAAAATTTATACAGTAGTGATATACGCTTAAATGGTTTCCATCTGTTCTAATACAGAGGCTATTACCACTGCAAACCATTTTAAGCCAGTTTTTGAGCACCTGTTGATGATGGCACACATACTTTGGCAAACATTATTAAGTTCCGAACATCGCTAGGTATTATAGTAATACAATATATTTTCTGTAGCTAATATCAACAGAAAATCGTGCTTTTCAACGTTTTAAGATACCAGAATACTAAACTGTTGAACTTGATTTTTTTGATGCAGGAACAATTTATATAGTAGTGATATATTGCAATGCTATCCGGGCTTCGTAATAATCTCAAGTTATATTTAATTTGGAAAATCCTCCTGTAGCATTAGCAAATATGCCCATTTAAGACGGGTAGCTGCTTATTGGGTCCAGGTCCTGACAACCACACTTAGACTGATTTAAAGAAACAGGTTTGACTACTATATACATTTATTCCCTACTAATGTACATAACTAAAATAAAATGAATGTGTTCTTCGTAGAAAGTTACAGTTTAATTGTATTTGATTTTTCGTCCTGGTTTTCGGAGACGGTAGGCCACCTCGTGTGCACCGATGTATGCCCGTGAGCTTCGACGTATAAGGCCTGCGAGATCAAGTTGGTACAACTGGAAACCAAAATAAAAATTAAATATGTCGATGCGTGTCGGTGTAAACAAAAGGAAAATTCTGATTTATTTTAATTATGAAGTGACTGGATCGGAACTATAGTTTGTTTAAATTAAATACACATCTGTACACGTGCAACTCCCAGTGATATGTTAAGAGTGCAGTCGACCTTTGACCGTGGGTCAAAATTCCTTTCGAGGTTATCTTATAGAACGGCGCGTGTGAAGGCCGCTATAATATAAGCTATCACAGGGTAAGTATCGAATTTGTACAACGGTTTACTATCTTTCACAGGAAAAGTGAACTGATTCTAAAATTTGCAAATATTTAATGCAAATGAAGTTTGCTTTAAAGTACTCTGAAGTATATGCAACGTTAATTGTATTCTGACAGGTGTTTCGTGGCTTTACTGAATTCGAATTTATTGCTATTTCGACGTTCGTGGATGTTGTATTTGAATGTTAGCTTTATTCCTACGGAATAAACTCAATTGAAACTCGCCGATATCCCAGCCAAGTTCAATTGGGGTTTATTCGTTCCGTAAGTTTACCTGGATTGCTCTCTACGAAATTAAGTTATTTCGATAGCCCGAATATAAGCTTAATTCGCATGCGAACGCTCGTGACAAATTTTACGGAATTGTAAGAACAAAACTTACACAATCCGATTCCCAGATTTGTGTATAATAAATTTATTGTTTTCAATTTACGAATAAATCCTAATAAACGCAGTCCGAGTCCAGAAATACGTTTATATAGGCAGGTACCTGGGGAAAATCGAGTTAATATTTCGAATTCTTCAGGTCGGTTTCTGGTCTGAGTATGGCTGAAGGTCCTGGTTAATTTTGGTCGGAGATCCGGGATGTTCTGCGGCGCTAGCCGCGGAGGGCGGCTGGAAGCCCGCTTAACTTCTGGTCAAGATCTCCTCGAGTACGCTGCTCGAATTTTGTTTTAAACGCGGCGATCGGCTCTCGGAACTTCTCGATTATTAAGGAAGGACTGCGCGGAAAATCGATTCTCCGTACCGCTCGCGTCGATCGAGGGGCTAGCGCTAATCTTGCCAGTTCGAGCGCTTTGAAAATTTTCCATTGTTGTAACGTTCATTGTTGGCCTAGACGAAAATTAAACGCTATTAATTTTAAATTAACTTTGATCGCGCTTAATTTGGAGTGAAACGTTACAATATGCTTAAATTGTTTCCATATATTCTACTACAGAGACTATTACCACTGCAATCTATTTCAAGCCAGTTATTGAGCACCTGTTGATGATGGCACACATACTTTGGCAAACATTATTAAATTTTGACCAGCCCTACCTATCATAGTAATACAATAATATTTTCTGTAGCTAATATAAACTGAAAAACGTGCTTTTCAAACGTTTTAAGATACCAGAATACTAAACTGTTGAACCTGATTTTTTTGATGCAGGAAAAATTTATATATTAGTGATATATACTTAAACGGTTTTCATATATTCTACTACAGAGGCTATTACCACTGCAATCCATTTTAAGCCAGTTATTGAACACCTGTTGATGATGGCACACATACTTTGGCAAACATTATTAAGTTCTGAACATCGCTAGCTTTTATAGTAATACAATAATATTTTCTGTAGCTAATATCAACAGAAAAGCGTGCTTTTCAGACGTCTTAAGATACCAGAATACTAAACCGTTGAACTTGATTTTTTTGATGCAGGAAAAATTTATACAGTAGTGCTATACGCTTAAATGGTTTCCATCTGTTCTAATACAGAGGCTATTACCACTGCAAACCATTTTAAGCCAGTTTTTGAGCACCTGTTGATGATGGCACACATACTTTGACAAACATTATTAAATTTTGACCAGACCTACCTATTATAGTAATACAATAATATTTTCTGTAGCTAATATTAACTGAAAATCGTGCTTTTCAACGTTTTAAGATACCAGAATACTAAACTGTTAAACTTGATTTTTTTGATGCAGGAAAAATTTATATAGTAGTGATATATGCTTAAATTGTTTCCATATATTGTACTACAGAGGCTATTACCACTGCAATCTATTTCAAGCCAGTTATTGAGCACCTGTTGATGATGGCACACATACTTTAGCAAACATTATTAAATTTTGACTAGCCCTACCTATTATAGTAATACAATAATATTTTCTGTAGCTAATATAAACTGAAAAACCTGCTTTTTAGACGTTTTAAAATACCAGAATACTAACATGTTGAACTTGATTTTTTTGATGCACGAAAAATTTATATAGTAGTGATATATGCTTAAATAGTTTTCATATATTCTACTACAGAGGCTATTACCACTGCAAACCATTTTAAGCCAGTTAGTGAGCACCTGTTGATGATGACACACATAATTTGGCAAACATTATTAAGTTCTGAACATTGCTAGCTATTATAGTAATGCAATAATATTTTTTCGACGACTGACATCGAAAGTAGATTTTTTTCACTGACATTTGACAACAGAAAGTTGACATTTGCCGCTGAGCGTGCGTTTTCATCTTTTTGCCGCTCGCCGAGCGTTTTGGGTTTCCGCGTGAACAAAATAGGTAGCCACGTCCGAATGTTTCCTTGACAACGCCCGTCATTTGTGGAAATAATCGCGTCACATGTCATATAGACTGCGCGAGTAATGTTAACTTGATTGTCAATTAATTTTTGCAATAAAATGCAATTTGATATTTTCCTTTAATAATATGCTCAGTCGTCGAAAAAATAGTATGTATGTTTCGAGCTAAAAGTGCGCTTGCCGCTTTTGCATGATTGCTGGTTTCGACTTCGTCTCAACCAGCAATATTCATGCGCAAGCGGCAAGAATCCACTTTCAGCTCTTAACATACAATATACTATTCTGTAGCTAATATCAACTAAAAAGCGTGCTTTTCAGACGTCCTAAGATACCAGAATACTAAACTGTTGAACTTGATTTTTTTGATGCAGGAAAAATTTATACAGTAGTGATATACGCTTAAATGGTGTCCATATATTCTAATACAGAGGCTATTACCACTGCAAACCATTTTAAGCCAGTTAGTGAGCACCTGTTGATGATGACACACATAATTTGGCAAACATTATTAAATTTTGACTAGCCCTACCTATTATAATAATACAATAATATTTTCTGTAGCTAATATAAACTGAAAAACGTGCTTTTCAAACGTGTTAAGATACCAGAATCCTAAAATGCTGAACTTAATTTTTTTGATGCAGGAAAAATTTATATAGTAGTGATATATGCTTAAATGGTTTTCATATATTCTACTACAGAGGCTATTACCACTGCAATCCATTTTAAGCCAGTTATTGAGCACCTGTTGATGATGGCACACATACTTTGGCAAACATCATTAAGTTCTGAACATCGCTAGCTATTATAGTAATGCAATAATATTTTCTGTACCTAATATCAACCAACAAGCGTGCTTTTCAGACGTCCTAAGATACCAAAATACTAAACTGTTAAACTTGATTTTTTTGATGCAGGAAAAATTTATACAGTAGTGATATACGCTTAAATGGTTTCCATCTATTCTAATACAGAGGCTATTACCACTGCAATCCATTTTAAGCCAGTTATTGAACACCTGTTGATGATGGCACACGTACTTTGGCAAACATTATTAAGTTCTGAACATCGCTAGCTTTTATAGTAATACAATAATATTTTCTGTAGCTAATATCAACAGAAAAGCGTGCTTTTCAGACGTCTTAAGATACCAGAATACTAAACTGTTGAACTTGATTTTTCTGATGCAGGAAAAATTTATACAGTAGTGATAAACGCTTAAATGGTTTCCATCTGTTCTAGTACAGAAGCTATTACCACTGCAAACCATTTTAAGCCAGTTTTTGAGCACCTGTTGATGATGGCACACATACTTTGGCAAACATTATTAAATTTTGACCAGCCCTACATATTATAGTAATACAATAATATTTTCTGTAGCTAATATTAACTGAGAATCGTGCTTTTCAACGTTTTAAGATACCAGAATACTAAACTGTTGAACTTGATTTTTTTGATGCAGGAAAAATTTATATAGTAGTAATATATGCTTAAATTGTTTCCATATATTCTACTACAGAGGCTATTACCACTGCAATCTATTTCAAGCCAGTTATTGAGAACCTGTTGATGATGGCACACATACTTTGGCAAACATCATTAAGTTCTGAACATCGCTAGCTATTATAGTAATGTAATAATATTTTCTGTAGCTA
The DNA here is from genome assembly GCA_940337035.1 of Agriotes lineatus. Classification (NCBI taxonomy): domain Eukaryota; kingdom Metazoa; phylum Arthropoda; class Insecta; order Coleoptera; family Elateridae; genus Agriotes; species Agriotes lineatus. The sequence continues at coordinate 27,462 of CALNHX010008961.1, read as the reverse complement.
ATATCAACCAAAAAGTGTTCTTTTCAGACGTCCTAAGATACCAGAATACTAAACTGTTAAACTTGATTTTTTTTATGCAGGAAAAATTTATACAGTAGAGATATATGCTTAAATGGTTTCCATATATTCTAATACAGAGGCTATTATCACTGCAATCCATTTTAAGCCAGTTATTGAGCACCTGTTATTGATGGCACACATACTTTGGCAAACATATTAAGTTCTGAACATCGCTAGCTATTATAGTAATACAGTAATATCTTCTGTAGCTAATATAAACTGAAAAGCGTGCTTTTCAGACATTTTAACCTACCAGAATACTAAACTGTTGAACTTGATTTTTTTGATGCAGGAAAAATATATATAGTAGTGATATGTGATGAAATAGTTTTCATATATTCTACTACAGAGGCTATTACCACTGCAATCCATTTTAAGCAAGTTATTGAGCACCTGTTGATGATGGCACACATACTTTGGCAAACATTATTAAGTTCTGAACATCTCTAGCTATTGTACTAATGCAATAATATTTTCTGTAGCCAATATCAACTAAAAAGCGTGCTTTTCAGACGTCTGAAGATACCAGAATACTAAACTGTTGAACTTGATTTTTTTGAAGCAGGAAAAATATATACAGTATTGATATATGCTTAAATGGTTTCCATATATTCTAATACAGAGGCTATTACCACTGCAATCCATTTTAAGCAAGTTATTGAGCACCTGTTGATGATGGCACACATACTTTGGCAAACATTATTAAGTTCTGAACATCTCTAGCTATTGTACTAATGCAATAATATTTTCTGTAGCCAATATCAACTAAAAAGCGTGCTTTTCAGACGTCTTAAGATACCAGAACACTAAACTGTTGACCTTGATTGTCTTGATGCAGGAAAAATTTATACAGTAGTGATATATGCTTAAATGGTTTCCATATATTCTAATACAGAAGCTATTACCACTGCAAACCATTTTAAGCCAGTTGTTGAGCACCTGTTGATGATGGCACACATACTTTCGCAAACATTATTAAATTATGACCAGCCCTACCTGTTATAGTAATACAATAATATTTTCTGTAGCTAGTATAAACTGAAAAGCGTGCTTTTCCAACGTTTTAAGATACCAGAATACTAAACTGTTGACCTTGATTATTTTGATGTAGGAAAAATTTATATAGTAGTGATATATGTTTAAATGGTTTCCATATATTCTAATACAGAGGCTATTACCACTGCAATCCATTGTAGGCCAGTTATTGAGCACCTGTTGATGCTGCCACACATACTTTGGCAAACATTATTAAACACCGACCAGCGCTAGCTATTATAGTAATACAATAATATTTTCTGTAGCTAATATCATGTGAAAAGCACGCTTTTCAGACGTTTTAAGATACCAGAATACTAAACTGCTGAACTAGATTTTTTTGATGCAGAAAACGTTTATATAGTGATGATATATGCTTAAATGGTTTTCATATATTCTAATACAGAGGCTATTACCACTGCAATCCATTGTAGGCCAGTTATTGAGCACCTGTTGATGCTGCCACACATACCTTGGCAAACATTATTAAACGATGACCCGCGCTAGCTATTATAGTAATACAATAATATTTTCTGTAGCTAATATCAACCGAAAGCGTTCTTTTCAGACGTTTTAAGATACCAGAATACTAAACTGTTGAACGTGATTTTTTTGGATGCAGAAAACATTTATATAGTGGTGATATATGGTTAACTGGTTTCCATATATACTACTACAGAGACTATTACCACTGCAATCAATTTCAAGCCCGTTATTGAGCACCTGTTGATAATGGCACATATACTTTGGCCAACATTATTAAATTCTGACCAGCCCTGGCTATTATAGTAATACAATAATATTTTCTGTAGCTAATATAAACTGAAAAACCTGCTTCTCAGACGTTCTAACCTACCAGAATGCTGCACTATTCAACTTGATTCTTTTGGATGCAGAAAACATTTATGTAGTGGTGATATACGGTTAACTGGTTTCCATATATTCTACTACAGGGGCTATTTCCACTGCAATCAATTTTAAGCCAGTTATTGAGCACCTGTTGATGATGACACACATACTTTGGCAAACATTACTTACTAAATTCTGACCAGCGCTAGCTATTATAGTAATACAATATTTTCTGTAGCTAATATAAACTGAAAAACGTGCTTCTCAGACGTTTTAACCGACCAGAATACTAAACTATTCAACTTGATTCTTTTGGATGCAGAAAACATTTATATAGTAGTGATATAGGGTTGACTGGTTTCCATATATACTGCTACAGAGGCTATTTCCACTGCAATCAATTTTAAGCCAGTTATTGAGCATCTGTTGATGATGGCACACATACTCTTTCAAACACTATTAAATTCTGATCAGCACTAGCTATTATAGTAATACAATAATATTTTCTGTAGTTAATATTGTTACGTTCTTAACGTTCGGGCTATTTAAAAATTATAACGACGCTTCTTGTATTAAACATTTATTTACAACCATTAGATTAATCATTATTATTTACAAGCACACGAGAATTATCAAGCAGATTTCAAATTACTAAAACTAACGCACTATCTCTACGATACATTTATTTATTATTTACACTGGTTAAACTTCAACTATTAATTTGTTTCACTCTTAACACTAACGATTATATGTGTTTATTTATTTCTATTTATTATATGTACACCGTGCTTTTGTTTATGTATATTACGCGAGCGTTTATGTGGCGGCTTACGCCGTGTGAGCTTGATCGGAACTGCCCGCTATTCCCACTCGCGAGTATTTATATCCCACAAATGAGTCATTCTAGACTTCGCCCGCACATTCTAGCATTCGCAGGTGTTGACTTCGAGCAAGCGTGAGTCACTTGTTGCATCTGCCACGAAGGGCGCTTCCGGAGCGTTCGACCGCGTGACTCATATCTTCACAGCTGCTTCGAGACCGCTGACGCCACCAGTTTGCTGCTGCTTTCTGAATATTGATCACGATGGTTCTGGAACAATGTCCGGGGCAACGACCCCAGCCGTGGCTCGTAACACTGCCCCCGCCTTAGGTCGTTCTGTCCCAGAAAGAGTTGCGTCGGGTGCCTGCCTTCTCGTTCTTGTGCGGATTCGATGACGGTACTTGCAGGCCGTGCCCTTCTTGCACATGGACTGGCTAAGGAAGGAGCGGCTAAGGAAGGAGCGGCTAAGGAAGGAGCAGCCCACCGCGAGCTCCAGGCTTCGCAAAGGCTGTAACAGCACCCCTCGCTCTGGCCGCCGGTTGCCTCTTGTACTGCCGATCGGTAGGCCATCAGGAACAGGCGTATGTACTGGCCCCAGTTACGCTGATGCTCGGAAACCCCCTTGGACAGATGCTTCCCCATGGTTCCGTTCATCCTGTCCACCATGCCGTCCGATTGAGAATGGAGGGCAGTGGTCCGGATCTTGCGTATCCCCAGTAGCTTACAGACGTTCTGGAAGGTTCCAAACTCGAAATTCCGGCCCTGGTCGGAATGTAACTCCAGGGGGACTCCAAAACGGCTGAAGCACTCCTTCACCAGAACATCAGTGACAGTACCGGTCTCTTGCTTCGGAAGGGCGTCCGTCTCGGACCACTTGGTGAAGTAACCCATACACACCAAGATGTATTTATCTCCTGCTTGGGTTTCGGGGCATGGTCCAGCGACGGCCATGGCTATCCCCTTGAACGGACCACCGACGTTGTACTGCCACATCGGAGCTCTACGTCTTCCAACCGGTCCGTTTCCTGTAGCGCATGCTTCGCACCTCCGGCACCACTCTCGGACGTCACCTTCGCAGCTTGCCCCGTAGAACCTTTCTTAGACCTCTTGCAACGTCTTCTTCAATCTGAAGTGTCCCCCAGAGGAACCATCATGCAGGTGGCGCAGCACCTCGGCCACTCTACTCCTTGGAACCATCGATCGTGATCTCGTTGCCCTACTGTCCTCATCTTCCAAGATTCTGGTCAGGACGTTGTTGTGCAGCTGCAAGGAGTCCCATTGCGCCCAATAAGTCTCCACTGTTGCGTTGGTGGCGGGGACCTCCTGCCAGGTAGGTCGACGGCCATCTTGCTTCCAGGCTATAACCGCGCCTAAGTCGGGGTCGTTCTCCTGGCTACTCTGCAACTCGTCTGGCTCCCACGAGTAGTCGACCATAGTGGTACTATTAATGGGTACCGCACGACTCTTCAGTCTCGAACAGTGGCCGCAGTCCGCAGAGCAGGGCCTCTTGGATAACGCACCGGCGTTGCGGTGGACTGTGCCAGGTCGATGATTTATTTCCAAGTCGAACTCTTGTAGGCGTTCGATCCACTCAGCCACCTGCCCTTCAGGGTTCTTGCACTGCAGCAGCCATCTCAGAGCAGCATGATCGGTCCTCAGCAAGACTCTTTTGCCAAACTCAACTGATTTATGTTTTCCTAGGTCAGTACGGCCGCTGGGATGATCTCCGCACTCGACGATGTCTTGGTACCGGGCCACCAAATCTTCTATCTTTTTTCGTTTTCGTTGGCTCATGCCCCCTCCCAGTATTGGGTTCCTCCTGACGGTTGCCACTTCCCTGCTGACGTTCATCATCCTTACTGGGACCCCAAGCCCAGTCTTCCCCAACGTCTTCCCAACCAGGACACCATGAGTGAGCTTCTTGCCACCCTCTCGGCTCGTCCTTGCAGAGTAACATCTTCCGCCCATACCACTTGTGCCGCGATCTCCCCTCTTGGGTGTCGGGAAAGCTCCTCCCCACCCACGTGCAACTCGCCGCGTCTCAGGTCCAAAGCGCACTCACACTTATTCACAACATCCATTCCCGGGATGCACTCGTCCGCAATGTCAGCATAATCGGGCTCAACCACGCGCACCACGTTGCTCCGGAGATCGCCATCCAGGTATGCATCCTCGACCCTCTCTGCTCGTCCTTGCAGAGTAACATCTTCCGCCCATACCACTTGTGCCGCGATTTCTCCTCCTGGGTGTCGGGAAAGCTCCTCCCCACCCACGTGCAACTCGCCGCGTCTCAGGTCCACAGTGAACCCACTCTTATCCATAACATCCGTTCCCAGGATGTACTCGTCCGCACTGTCAGCCATCAGGTCCCGATGCTTGAGGGTTTGATTCCCAATCTTCAAATCAGTTTCCCCATGTGTGGTGACCGCGCCCCCCGTGGCAGTGCGAAGGCGTGTCAAGTTGTGCAGCAGCTGACCCTCGTCCCTTACTACGTCAGACCTGGCGATGGGCTTCGTCGCTCCAGTATCCAACAACAGAGACTTAACTCTTTCATTTATTTTCCCATCAAGCTTTTGGACTACTTCCTCTTCTGCGACTTCCAGGTCTTCCTGCCCGGTCTTCAGCTCTTCTCGTGCTTTCTGCCCGGCTTCCAGCTGTTCCCTAAGATCCTCTTGTGCTTTTTCTGCCTTCTTTCGACCGGATCTCAATTCCTCGAGTATTTGGACTACTTTTTCTATCGCGGCTTTCATCTTGCTGCTTTACGATCCCGTCAAAGGCATAAACACTATCCATTTCAATTTATTTCTTTGACCGTCGTTTTATCGGACTTGTTAATAATTTATTTATTTTAATGTTTGTTCAATAATTTTCTTATAGCCCCCGGTTCAACACCTCGCACCTGACGACACTGTTACGTTCGTAACGTTCGGGCTATTTAAAAATTATATCGACGCTTCTTGTATTAAACATTTATTTACAACCATTAGATTAATCATTATTATTTACAAGCACACGAGAATTATCAAGCAGATTTCAAATTACTAAAACTAACGCACTATTTCTACGATACATTTATTTATTATTTACACTGGTTAAACTCCAACTATTTATTTGTTTCACTCTTAACACTAACGATTATATATGGTTATTTATTTCTATTATTTATATGTACACCGTGCTTTTATTTATGTATATTACGCGAGCATTTATGTGGCGGCTTACGCCGTGTGAGCTTGATCAGAGCTGCCCGCTATTCCCGCTCGCGAGTATTTATATCCCACAAATGAGTTATTCGAGACTTCGCCCGCACATTCTAGCATTCGCAGGTGTTGACTTCGAGCAAGCGTGAGTCACCTGTTGCATCTGCCACGAAGGGCGCTTCCGGAGCGTTCGACCGCGTGACTCATATCTTCGCAGCTGCTTCGAGATCGCTGACGTCATTCGTCTGCTGCTGCTTCCTGAATATTGATCGCGATGGTTCTAGAACAATGTCCGGGGCAACAACCCCAGCCGTGGCTCGTAACAATATCAACTGAAAAACGTGCTTTTCAGACGCTTTAAGATACCAGAATACTAAACTGTTGAACTTGATTTTTTTGATGCAGGAAAACTTTATATAGTAGTGATATATGGTTAAATGGTTTCCATATATTCTACTACAGAGGCTAATTACCACTGCAATCCATTGTAAGCCAATTATTGAGCACCTGTTGATGATGGCACACATGCTTTGGCAAACATTATTAAATTCTGACCAGCGCTAGCTATTATAGTAATACAATAATATTTTCTGTAGCTAATATAAACTGAAATACGTGTTTCTCAGACTTTTTAACCTACCAGAATACTAAACTATTTAACTCGATTCTTTCGAATACAGAAAACATTTATATAGTGATGATATATGGTTTACTGGTTTCTATATATACTACTAGAGAGGCTATTTCCACTGCAATCAATTTTAAGCCAGTTACTCAGCACCTGTTGATGATGGCACACATACTCTTCCAAACATTATTAAATTCTGACCAGCGCTAGCTATTATAGTAATACAATAATATTCTCTGTAGCTAATATAAACTGAAAAAGGTGCTTCTCAGACGTTTTAACTTACAAGAATACTGAACTATTCAACTTGATTCTTTTGGATGCAGAAAACATTTATATAGTAGTGATATATGGTTAACTGGTTTCAATATATACTACTACAGAGGCTATTTCCACTGCAATCAGTTTTAAGCCAGTTATTGAGCACCTGTTGGTGATGGCACACATACTCTTTCAAACATTATTAAATTCTGATCGGCATTACATACTTGGGAACCAAAATCAGCGATAGTTGGGATCACTCAATAGAAGTTAAATGCCGCATTGAAAATGCCAGAAACGCTTTCAAAAGACTAAATAAGGTACTGTGCAACCTTTCGCTGAATCTTGATCTTCGTCTTCGTGTTCTTAGGTGTTACGTGTTCTCCATACTGTTATACGGGGCAGAGGCATGGACACTTACAAATGCCTCCTGCAAGCGCCTAGAAGCATTCGAGATGTGGTGCTACCATCGAATGCTACGCATTTCATGGACATACCATATCTCCAACCATACAGTCCTATGTCGCTTGCAAAAAGAACCGGAAGTCACGACCACCATAAAACAAAGAAAGTTGTCCTACTTCGGGCACATCATGCGTAATGGTAAATATCGCCTACTACAACTAATTCTGAAAGGAAAAATCGACAGTAAAAGAGGACCAGGACGCCGACGAATATCTTGGCTTAAGAACTTGAGGCAATGGTCCGGATTGACATCCGCAAAACTTTTTCGCTCGGCTGCAAATAAAATAAAATGGGCTAGTGTGATCGCCAACATCCAAAGAGGATAGGCACTTTCAGAAGAAGAAGATCGGCACTACTGGACCTCTGCTACACATCCAATTGGTTCTGCTTTCTTCAATCCCAGTTTTTAATTGTATTTGATATTCCAAAAATCTTGCATTGGACTATTTATTTTATTTGTAATGTACAACCAACATACCTCTTTACGTTTTATTAAAATTCTTCGTTATTTTAATGGGTTTTATTATGTATTTACACAATTACAAAATTTTTATATCCATTTTATATCAAATTTTTCGTAGTTGTTTTTAAGTTGTTATTCTAATAATTATCCCAATTTTTTATTGCTATCCTAGACTACCATTATTCCTGCCTGCTACATGTTATAAATAAATTTGAATGGTGCTCACTTTATAAATTATTACAAATAGAATTTTATTCTGTCATATGCAACATTCAACTTTGTATTTATTGTTAATTTTTGTTACCATCATCAAGTAGTACTCATTTTGAAATCACTTTCTTTTAAAATGTACTTTGAATCTTTGAGTTTCAATTATTATTCAATTAAATAAGCAATCATTATCATAATTTTCCACATCTTATCGTTTCAGTATAATTACTGTATTAAACTTTTCATTTTTGATTCATGTAAATAAATAACTGTATTTAATGTAATACATGGCCTCTATATACCATAGCAATATATGGCATGATCCAATATAATTTTTGAATGCCAGTAACTTATAAAAATGCTAAAAGCTCTTTTACGAACAGGTAGAACCATAAAGCAATAAAATGCAAAATCAGTAGGTATAATTATACCGGGTGTCCGTTCTCAAAGTCGAACATAGGCGATTAACATTGTACTGAACATTTTTGCCGATTCCTGCTCGCTAATTCAACTTACAGGGAAGGTAATGGTATCAATGGAAAGATAAAATTATTACGCATCAAATGATACCAATAATAATATTCAAGATGCGATGTCATTTATGACATTTTAGTTACAATTACTTTAAAATTAGTAGCCTATGGTAAATTTTAAAGTTGGTGGCACTGTAAGGCATTATGACAAGAGCTCACAATTATGTCAAATTCGAGGTTATCAGGTTGACATAATTGTTGTGTCAGTCATAATGAAAACTCCCTAGGGAAATTTTTGTCTTATTTAGTCTCTAGGGAGTAAATGTTTTACTTCTGTCACAATTTTGATGCTATAGAAACCGACTTCTACTCCCGGTCGTAGAAAAAATTAATTATTTCAATGAAGAACGAGTGTAATTGCCTATGTTCCACTTTGAGAATGGACACCCTGTATAAACGTGTGTCGTGCTGACGTTCCTACTGCGTCATTTTTTTATCGCAACCGATCGGGTCCGCGATCGGCCGTGCTGTCATCACGTCGTTTATAATGCAGCGATACACAGGTACGACAGGTGCGCGTTCTTAGACGAGCGGTTAAAACGTCTGCTTAGCAATCGAATTCCTCCTGGAAGCGGAGGTTTGAATCTCACCGACTGCTCTGCTTTTTCTCTTTGCGAATTAATGTAATTCGCATTACTAAGGGTTTATTTTTACTGTTTCAGTATTATTAGAAACATTAAGAAAATTTTACCTCGTTTTTACATAATTTAGAACTCTTTCATTATGAAAAACGTTAAAACATTTTTTCTATAATTTTTTTAGTATAATCAAATTTTAAAAAATATTGTATAGTAAGGCGACTTATGTGATGGGCTCAAAGGCTAGTACCAACATAATTTGATGATTAAAAAACACAAGAAGAAATATATTAGATATTCTGTATATACTAGATTGTTTATATCTAAACTACACTATGAAATAAAATATATTTGGTCAGAATCTCAATTGGTATATATTCCATTTTTTGTTATAACAGCAAGACAACACGTGTGCAGTATTTGAAAATTTTTGTTAACAAATTCGTGACGAACCTGATATGACATCTTCAACTACGAGTTTCACCTATAAATTAACGAACTATAAATGCCAATCGATTGTAAATATATCTTTCTTAATATTTGTGCAGAAGTTCAATGCCTAATTTTGTTTACACATTAAGTTCGTTTGTAGATTATTAGAATGGGAAATTGATTTGACGTGATATATTTGGCCTTACCAAATTTGTATAAGTTCTATTGATTATTCCTGGTGAATAGATGAATCGATTAAAGGATTTCAGTTTTAAGTAGGCGTAAGTTATTGTAACGGCCTAACTGTATACAAGGCTAAAATGGCATAGGTCAAGCGAAAAGTCGAAGTTTGCAAGACGCATTGTAGATCACAATTAGCATTTTAAAAATGCGAACTAAATTTTATGTGCTAAATCACTGATCCCGATAATGCCGCCGTCGTCGCCTAGGAATGTTAACTCCCCGTTTGTAACCGAAGGTTGAATTTGATTAATTTTCACATATAAATGTCAGACTTATATATAGTTTACTGATTATCACGTATTATTGACGCGTCCAAACAGTTCTCTAAATGCTGGCATCCTCGTGCAAATATACAGGATAATATAATTTAAGCTCCCAATAAATTGTCCTTCCGAGTCCAGCAACGGTCACAGTGTTAGCAACAATGCTTGCAAAAAATCCTGCCAAATTTAAATGTTTAGTCCAGTGAACCTCTCAAAGTGAAGACAACGCATGGGAGACACGGGCTCCGAGGATAACATATTTGAAGAACGAGGAACATATACATTATAACTCGCTGTCATGCGGCTCCATGGGTTTGTTAATTTACCAGATTGATTTACGTCAGTGGCTACATTCCATGCTGCTATAAAATCTAGATACATGTGGCGGAGAAGAACGAGATAACTTACCATTCAGGCATAAATTCATATTTCCAATTTTTTATTTTAGAAAAATTAATCTTTCCAGCTGGGTAAAAAAATAATTATACAATATTTAAATGCATAGAAACTGCTCAAACGCGTGTACCGTCCTTTGATGGCTGATCGTAAATTGCGTGATCCCATCAATAATTTATATCACAAAATTCTGTGCCTTAATATCAAGATAATAAAACTCTTTATTATTTTTCAGAGTTGAGATATATGAGCGGCTTTACTATTTCTCCCACAGATTCGGTTCTAATAAGGTCTGTTATTATTATCTGTAACATTCCAATAACGCTACTAGATTTATCTCCTACCAGCCGTTGAGCTTTAATTTTTGAGAAAGGGGTCAGGTCGATTCGATAAAACGCTGACGAATAAAACGAATAATATTGAAATCGAATTGTTACATTTTCTAATTCATGCAGCTCTAAAATAAAATGTATGATACGTTTTCTTAGATAATAATTGAAATAATTCTAGGATTCACTAGAGTTGCCTGTAATTCCATGACAGCTAATATTTAAACTTTAAAATGAATTTATCTTCATCGGTGTTGTTATATACTATTTGCTGAATTAATTTGAGTATCGTTAAGAGCTTTATTACCGTACTCAGTGCGGTTATACATTACCGCACTCTTTTTTACAAAACAAAGAATACATCCAACCAGAATTTATCGGTCTAGGACATTTGGGCGCGGCCGTTTGGGCGCGGGGACACTTGGGCGCGAGACACTTGGGCGCGAGACACTTGGGCGCGAGAAAGGGTCAACATTGGGATTCAGGAACACATTAAGTGTGAATAATTTCAATTTGGCATAAATAAACAAACATTTATTAAATCATTATTTATCCTGAGAAGTTAATGTAATTAATCAAACAATATTAAAAGAATAATCGAATTGTTTATTGAAACCGTTATGAGTTTAATTTTAAATAAGGTGGTAGTATGTACCTATATTAGATAAATTTTGAAATAAATCCGAATAAAAATAAAGAAGGTAGAATATTAGATTAGTTTTGAAATAATTCTGAATACATAAAAAGGGCAGTACCTATGTTAGATATGAAATAATAATTCTGAATTGAAATAAAGATGGAAATAGATTATATATAGGTGTTGAAAATAATTTTAAATAAAAATTCATTAATTGTGCTGGTAAATGAATAATGCTGTACTATATTTAATCGATTGATGGTTCTAATGTTTAATATGATTCTAATATGTGTTCTGTTTTGACCGCAACTAGTCGACTTCGAGTTTTGTTTATAATGATAATACTTAACAATAAACCTTAAATTTTAAAGTAATCAATTATTTTCGTTATGTTATGAACCAACTAACTGAAGATAAAAGCAGAAATAAGAATAATAATAAATAATCATATAAAAAGATTAATTTTAATAATCAAAATTTATTTTTGACATTTTTACCATTATAATACATATTATTCTTAAAGTAAATATATACAACTTTTTAAAATATAAACAAGAAGCACCCACGCATTTATTTCATAATTGTACGAAATGCCTCTTGAAAATTCTAGAATGTCCCTATTGTTTACGCCGTCTACATGATTATATTGATTATTATAATCTTTAACAAAATTTTTTATTTTCTATCAGACTGGATAAATTTTTGTTTTTTTTTTCAGTGGGCTCATTTCCCGCAAGTAACTGTTCATAAGCATCATCTCTCCTTCGTTGAATAGTTTTCAGGCTGTCGACGAATCTCCAAATGGTTGGATGGTTCATCAATAGCTCTGTTTGTACCCAATCTCTATTCATATATTCTTTGTTACTTATTATTTTAATGTAATAAATCTCCGCAAAAGATTTGCTAGTATTCACCGGAAAGTTAAAATTTTTAACTTGCTTTAATAATATTCTAATTTTTGTCAATTAATATTTCTATACTAAATTTTTGCCGCCCGCCACCTCCTTGCTTTAGGTAATTTTCGTTATTTAAAATAAATTTTCAGACCTATGAATAGTAAAGCTAGCTAATACTAATATACGTTATTAATTTCCTCGCGCCCAAATGTCTCGCGCCCAAGTGGCTCTGCGCCCAAGTGTCTTCGCGCCCAAACGGCCGCGCCCGAACGGCCGCGCCCAAACGGCCGCGCCCAAATGTCCGGCTCCGGAATTTATCGATGAAGATAAAATATTGAACAATACACGTTTTCTTATGATACTTAACGAAACTCGTTTCGTTAAGATGCTCATAATCAAACTTGTATCGTTAAGATCTATAAAAATATTGAGCTTATTTTTAAATTCCTCACATTTGGTTAATGATATCTTTGGTAAAATCCAGTTGAATTTTAACTGTTAGTTGTAGGAAAAGAGGTAATTTCGAAGAAAAAATTTTCGTTTTTAAATAATACTTGTTATTAACACTATATAGATACTGAAAAGTGTAGTTTTCTCTTACTTACTAAATCGCGCACCGGCACTGTAGTTTATACTAACCTTGGCTTCCCTTCGTCTATTTTGCTATTGTTCCTTATCTTCTGTCAGTCTTCAATTCTTTATACGCAGAATCTTTGTTGCATCTTCTATCACGGTTGCACTCCACCTTTTCCGTGGTCGCCTCATCTTCGTTTTCCTTCCCTGTCTTGTTCTTCTACCCGTTTTGCTAGGGTGTTTTCATTTATCCTTCTCTCACAGCCCACCAATCGGGTCTCCTAAGAGCCTACAGTTCATCCTACTCTCTCTTTTCTTGTTCTTATACCTATTGTTCTTGTATATTTAAGTGGTCTGAGACTTCTGAGAGGTGCTTCGCCCATCTTTCCAAAATTTCGTTTTCACAACATAGTACTTCTCCTCCCTTATTTTTAGCTGATCTTGTTCCTGCCTGGTGTTTTCCGTTAGCCTTCTTTATGACTTAGCAATGCGTTTGCTCTGGTGTAATCTCCGTATATCTTTTAACATATTAATTTCTCTGGTTGGTCTATCGAAATACTTCATTCTTTTCTCATTTTTCATCTTTGATATTCCTTGAATGCCTTCTTTGCGCTTCGTTCATTGTTATTCTATCGTTTTTTTTATTCTGCATCCATTAGTGCTGCAGTTGTAGTTTTTTCAAATTTCTTCTTCAACTTCTTAAGCTCAAGTTTTGATGTTTCTCATTTCTTCATTCTTTCCCTTCTACACTTTTCCGTTGGCTAATTTTTCTTTAAGTTTACATAAAATGTTCAGAGTTGAATTCAGTTCCTCTGTAGCTTCCAACGTGAAGAGCGCTTGTGAAAAATTATATTAACCAATAGCTGGTCTATTTGGTTTTGTCTTTTCTTCCGATGAAACCCATGTCATCGACTGCACTCGCTTGTGTTGTGGAAAACACGTACCTGTTATGAACAGTCCCTAAGCTGTTGCCTACTTCATTAGCCCTTCTCCGTTGTTGTTACACTCTTGTTAGGAACTGTGGTTACCTATCGCTGGCCTAAACAATTCGTTCCTACCAACTTTTGTATTCATATTTCCAATCACTGCCACCATACTATCCTGTTCAGAAATGTTATCAAAATGGTGCTCTAGGAAGCCGTAGAACCCTTGTTTCTCAACCCCGTTTTTCTCTTCGACGACGGGGGCGTGGTTATTTAGTATGAACAGGTTGGATTTCTTCATCCTTATTCTTATTTTCTCATTCGTTCAGAATTCGTAGAAAATTTATTAGTAGTTTTTTTTAACACAGTATTGGCAACTGAATCCAAGCGCTACGCCACCATGCGGTAGAATTTTGAACTGTGTCAATGAGGTCGAAATTTAAACTCGCATTGAGCTAAATGATTTAAGCTAATTATTTGATGGCTTATAACAAAGTTACTAATGCGAGAAATGTCTTTATACTAGGGAATATTTATTCTGGCAACTTTCTCCTCTGACTCAGACCTACAACTACCCCGCTAATGACTATTTAAAATTTAAATTCGTTTACTTTTATTTTCGAGCGCAGCTGAAATACGTTTGTACATGCCTACATTTACCTTGCTTGTTCTTGTTTTTACTAGGTTTGTTCTTGCTAAAGTTCAGTGTCTTGTTTATGTTTATTAATTTATTGTTTATATTTTTAATAACGGGATATCTTTAACGTAAAAATGGATCGGAAACGTGAGGGAGCTAGATTTTCTCCTGTACCAAATAAATCAAAACGGTTTTGTTGCGTGTATGATTATAAATCACTATCAAAATGCGATACAACTGTGCGGTTCCATAAGTTTCCTAAAGAAGGAGAATTTGTAAAAATTAATAATCAGAAAGCAGATCGGCGAAAGGAATGGATTCGTTTAGTTAGAATGGGGAAAAAAGTTACAGAAAGTATGCATGTTTGTTCTCTGCATTTTAAAAATGAAGATTATATTCTTCCTGGTGAGTACAATACTTATTATCGTAATGATATAAATTAAAATTTATAATGCAAAACCAATAACACAAGACGTAAACGCAAAACAACTTCTGCGCGTGTAACGAACTTATTTATTTGTACTATTGATGACTAATACGTGACTATTAAAGTATCATTAGAACATCTTTAACTACATTCCATAACACTTAAAATTTACCAATAGTTGCTGTGTGTAACAAATACTACCTACTAGAAATAGAAACTTTGTAAATAATGCAGCATGACTTAATTGCCATTGATGTACTCACGGCTGGTGAAATTAATTATTTCTATCAAAACAGCTCTATTAAAGTCCCATTTAAACATCTTTAATTAAAATGCATATCATGTAGACTTACAATTTCTCAATATTAGGCCCGTAAAATTATTTAAGAAAATACTAGACATCTGTTAAATGCAGCATTGGTATATTTACGCACTACTGATTAAATTATTTATTTATGGTAAAACAGCCCTATTAAAATCCCGTTTACACATCTTTAATTAAAGTGTATACCATGAAAGCTTAAAATATCCCAATATTATGCCCCTAAAATTATTTAAACGAATACTAAAAAACATTTAAAATCAGCGTTTAACTAGGGAAATACATAGGCTTTAAGAATCGTACCTACTTAGAGCGGCCATTTAACTAAGCTCCGCCTTCAGTTCACTTCCCAATAATATATTTCTAAACAATTACATATGTCCACATATGTCTGAACAACGATAACGGAACGTATCGTGGAGGATATTAAATTCAACGTACATGATTCTGCGTCTCAACATGTGTGTTATTGTTAACATTAATTGACAGCATTTAGAAATACAGCAGCATTAGAAACGTTTTTACTATACTTCATTAAAAATATATTAATAAAATATATTAAAAAAGATTTACGTAAAGAAGAACAATCTTTGGCACAATTTAGGGTGTATTAACTATAAAAATATGTTGTGTTAAAGGAAAAAAGAAGAAAACATCGCCAAAAACGCAAGCACAAAAGAAGACTGGGTTATAGATAAACTAGTAAAAACTACCTATATAAATAGCTGAGTATGAGCCTAATAATTTAATGGAACGATATAGCTATACGTCGCCCCATATATATTTCTTCTTCTCCTTTAAATATCGTCCTCGAATATTGGCGTTCTGTGGCGACTTTTACCATCTTCTTTTCTATATTTCCTTCCCCGCTGCAAAAGCACTGGCCTTTCCCGTTTGGGAAAGTTTAGGGGTTAAAGATCCACGGTCAAACAGGAGTATGAGCATAAAAAATTAAGGTGGAGAAAATAAAACGTTAAAGAATATCATCCTATAAATACATCAGACTTCTTTTACAGTTATTTACACATTACTCCTGTTCTCCAAGTTTGCAAACAAACTTCTGATGAGTTGAACTCTTTATTGTGGCATCTTCTTTTGGTCTCTTTGATTCTTCTTTACTACTTTCTATACACCTGATTTGGAATCGGTAATAACCGTCACGGTTCTATCTTTTCCAAAAGATGCACCAAATGCCATTGATAATTATTGCAGATTATATTGAATAGATGTAGTTCCAAATTATTATTAGTTTATTTCCAGTCTTTACAAATTCGGTTAATTGGCGTTCTATTCTTTCCATCGTGTTGGAATAATAAATTTATGAAACTGTAGATTCGTATAGGTAGTTTCTGCGGCTCGCTTTTATTTACCTTTTTCTTACTCAATTTCAGTAAATGACGCCTCTTCTTTTTCAAAGTTTTAGCTTCTTTAAGTATTTTCATTATAGTTCTCTGCGTATTTATTAAGGTATTGCTTCAAGAAGTTGTCTTCGTTCATTTTTCTCCATCAAGAAAGTATGAACATGGTGATGTAAAAAAATAGGCATTTCACATTTCTTATTTCCTTTTTGCATATTTTAAATCAGTTGGAAATGACTAAAAGCTTCTTTTAAAGTACATAAAAGTAATATTTAATGTATTTTATCTACTCCAGTGAGATAAGTAACTCATTACGTCACTCATTTGACACCATTTCTGTTAGGTAATGAAGCTAATTACACCACTCAGTTATGTAATGGCTTTATTGCCCAACTGAGTAGCGTAATGGTTTGATCACCTAACTGAAATAGTGGCAAATGAATGACCTATGACATTTGCTTACTAAAATATTTTTGAAAATGACAGATCTGACATTTCTCTTAATGCAATTTTCTCAATTTTAGGCGGTTGTAGATAAAATTTTGTACAATACATGTGTGATAATGCATCATTAATGTACTTGTGTGCTTAAATAACTCGTGCTACGCACTCGTTTGTAACTTACACACACGTATGTTAATGATGCTCTTATCCCACTTGTATAGTAAATAACTATTATGTATCTTAAAATTGGTTTATCTGATGAAGATTACAACTGGATATATACAGAAATACAGATATGACCTAACACAGTATTACCCAAACCAAAAAGTCTAAAAGTTCTATCAACAACCATTTTCTAAAGAGAAATATCTATAAAGAGCTTTACTCGGAACTTCCTTGGCAAGTGGACGTTGTGACACTAAACAATTTTAAAAATCAAAGGAATATAAGGAAAATATCTTTACGTTCGTAATAATACCGAAATAATAAAAGGAAACACTTGGTAATACAAATTACATCAATTTTCAAATAAAAAACATTACCGGCGATGGGATTCAAACTTCAGCCCCTGCGAACGAGCCTGCGGGTGCGATTTCAATTGTCGGCGTGGTAGCCTGAAGTAAAACAGGCGTTCGCTGCCTCACCCACCGAGACCGCCTCCGATCTGTGAGCTGCGGCTGCCTTAAATACGACGCATTTATGGTTAACCCTTGTTTTATTTTTTAGAACTTTTAGAACGTTTATCTTATATCTATTGTTCCATTTTCGTCAAGGGTAAATCCTGAGCTATGTGAAAATTATGACTTTCATTTAAATACACATACAAACAGACAGACAGATAGACGAAATTAAGAAAACATGTTTTTTTCCCAGGGGCGTTATGAGCGGGCATTATAATTCAACTCCCGCTTATCGTGAGAGTCAGCAATGGTTGATCATCCAATGTAAGCTTTCTAACCCATTATTCAGGTTATGAAGAAATACTAACTAGTACAATTTTTGTATGCACCACGGTCATTACTTAGCGTTTATACTCTCGGGAACATCCATCTTCATAATGGCCTTGGTACATAAATAACTTATATGTGGTCCATACGGTCATTATGCATTCGAAATGTTAGTCTTTGTTAAAATGTTATATAGATCAATTTTATACATCGATTAGAAGGTGTCAACTAAGAAGATGAGAATGCGAAAAGGTAATTTTTTTGTTGCGTCTGGGATACGGATTGTTTACTAGCGAAATAACAAATGATATATAAACGTATGATTTAACTTCTCTCGTCTAAAAAACGAAGGAAGTATTGTAATCGTGAAAAATCGCGTCAGAGGTTTCTTCAGATCTTCACGTTTCAGGTTCCCTAGATGACAAAAAACATGTTTTCTTAATTCTGTCTGTCTGTCTGTCTGATGGCAATACGAAAACTATTTGTTAAGACGATATTTTGCATGCGGATTATATGTCTATTGGCTCGATACCGAATAGATTTCCGGTCAAACATGTACAGGGTTAGCACTTTAAACAAATAAAATGTTGCTTATTTTTGCTTTAACGCAGGAATCGAGAAACTTATATTATGCAAATAGCTCAGGTTTTTATCTTTAAAGAAAATGGTATCCAACATAGATAGGGTGAATATCGTAAAAAGGAGAAAAGAAAAACGATGGCTACGGACTGCTACCAGCGCAAGGGAAAGGGGTAGCGATTGCCGCGCGCTGCATTCAACGCAGGGAACAGAAATATGAATAGATGGCTGCGTACCGTAGCATCGTAGATAGCAATCGATGTGCGCCGTAATTGTGAGGGAGGTTCCATGTAAAGCCCTTTACAGATTTTTCAACGGAAGTAGCTTCTATGTCATATTTTTGACGAAAGTATTGTATAATATTCAGAAATTACTAGACTAAAATTATTATGATAGATTAAAAGATAAATCCATATAAGGTTGGATATTCCTTACGTTATAGTTTGATTTCGCGAATATATGAGCCGAAATTAAAAACAACTCTTGCATCTCTCCATCCATATATGTTGGTACACAAATTATACGTTTCTGCTATATTACTTAGTTAAATTTCATACAAGTAGACATTACAACGTCATTTGCACAAGTATTCAGCAATTTATCGAGGATCGAACGCTCCCTGCGTATTTTTCGCAGACCTTCATCCACTTGTCGCATTTATTAAAAGATAAGTGCAAATTCGTTCTAATACCTTCCGGGAGTTGAATACCGCGGTAATTGTTAGTTGCATAGCTGCAGCGATTGATTAATCTAATGAAACACCGAACGCCAACATATGTAAGAAGTAGCAGCGATGCTATAATTCTCCCTGACGGAAACTTTAATATTAATGGGCTTATGAGAGGGACTAGATTCTTGCTAAGAATCAAATTAACATGCCAAACGTCGCTAATACTATAATTCAATCCAGGGCAAATAATCGCCTTTTTTGCGAAAACGAGTCCGCCGAACCAATCCAATTAATTATCTTCGCGCTAATTTTTAGTGCCTCGATGGGTGTATTTTTAATGAGTTGGCAGCGAATTCTCTTAAATTTATCGAACGAAGTTCTACATAATTTGGAAAACGTGAGTATCAAATATAAACCTGTTATAGTTACTGAAGCCGTATTAATGCACTGGTTTTACTATAGCAAAAACCACTTTGAATGCATCTTCCTCTGCATCTTCCAGTTTGGTAGTCAATATGCCTGTCAGCACTTTTCGGATTTTGACAATTTCGAAAAACTCCATTTTCTAAATAAGTAAAAATCACTCTGTATATATGATAGGGGCTAAATAAATTTTTAGACAAGCACAAACTATTGACGTAAAGTGTTTTTGAAAAATCAAAAATAAAAATTTTCCCCATATTATGCCGACTTTTTGGCGGACACTGTATATTCAATTTATTCTTATATTTATTATTTATATTTGTATGAAATAGCAAACTTAAATAAATAATTGTATAATGTGTTACACTTGTTTACTAACCGGGGCTATAATTATACAAAAAAATCTAGATAGACAAATATGTTACATTAAAAATTTCTAGACATTTACATCAAAAACTAAAAATCACGGTTATTTACAATACGCGTATACTTGTATCTCTTTAATGTTCGTTGCTGGGCACTGTATTTAGGAATATTATGATAAAAGCGCAACTTCACTTATATGTTGCAGGCTCAGATCTTTGAGAAATGTAAAGTAATATACTTGTATCACCCATGACAGGTATCTTATATTATAAGAGCCGATGCCGTCCGTAAGCCTGCATGCTAGCAAGTGGCGCGCGCGCACGAATGGCGAGACCGCATTTGTATTGTTAACGCTGGCAGGGCCGGACGTAGGCTGGCTGCCGCCTTGAGCAAGCATTTTTATTGTTAACCGTTTCTTTACGCTGGCCGGGCCAGACGTAGGCTGGCCACGAGTTCTAGTCGGGTAATATTTACTTATGACGTAGGTTTGTCTTGGAGCATTGCACTATTATAACTCCTAAAAAATAGAAGAGCTACAAAACCAAGAATTTTTATGAGTGAAAACAATACAAATTGATTCTATATAAATAATGAAAAAATAAGGATTTTAGATAAAATAAAAAAAATACATTCATTTCCTTTGTGAATTAATATCTATATTTATTGATCATTAATATTAATTGAAAACAACCCACAAAAAGTATCTAGTAAGAAATGAAAATATTGTAAGAATGTGCTATTTAAATAAATATTAATAGTTTTAATTAAAACTAAAAAAATGGCAACAGGATTGAAATAGCTCAAATCAAATGATAGATATAGGGTGTTCACAGGCTTTCGACAAGATATGGCATGCTGGCTTACTATGCAGTATGCACGTTGAAGATGATTTTTATGAAATTCTGAAATCATATTTTACCAAAAGATAATTCTTTGTGAAATGTGGTAAAGCCTACACAGATCTGGTCCAAATTAAATCTGGGGTACCTCAGGATAGCGTCCTCAGTCCAACGCTCTTTCGGACGACTAATACATCTAACTATACGTTTGCCAATGATGCGGCTATTATAGCTTCACACCAAAACCCTTAGGTTGAATATCAGCTTCTTCGCAGGGATCTAAGCAAAATATAAACATGGCTAAAAACCTGGTGTATTAAAGTCAACAGCTGCATATCAGTTCACACCACCGTCTTCCTCAGAGAGGTGAGGCTAACTGCCTAGACATCCACCTCGATGGCCGTCTAAATTGGACAAAACGTATATGGGACAATTACAACTTGGTCTTATCTATACAAAGATATACTGGCTTATGGGCTGAAATTGCAGACTATCAATCGGAAATAAAGTGTTAGTCAGTGCATCAAACATCATGAAGATACAGCGCTTTCAATCGAAGGTCTTGAAGTAGCTATTAACGCCCCATGGAATGTTCTAAATCACGTCATACATCAAGATCTGCAAATTGTGACAGTGTTCGAAGAAAGTGCAAATATTAGTGTGCTCCACCAGAATCGATTAAGTGAACATCTGAACTCTCTAGCAGTAAATCTTCTTACAGCCCAACCCACAAAGAGACATCAGCGTTATGATCCCTTGGACTTACCGCAACGTCATTACTGTTATTACTGTTGTTGTCGTAAACTCCATGATGTTATGAATAATATACTATATTATCATATGTTAAAGACATGTTAAGGAAGTATACCACTGAGCTTACTTTCGCTGTGTCATTTCATTCACATGTTAAACCTTTTACTTATTGGCTAATATAAGATAGATTGTAAAACTCATGGATATCAATAAAAAAGATTATTTCAAGGGCATTTCTCTAATTTGCGAATTAATTCTACTATACAGGGTGATTCACTAGCCTCTTTACAAACTTTGGCAACGGAAAGTAAATTTAATTTCATGAAAAATTTTTCATATAAACATAGGTCCAGAAATGCTTCATAAGCCCTGAGAAGGATAATAAAAAACACTGATTTTATTTAATTAAAACAGTACAGATACAGCAAATTTGGTGTAATTTAGTATATATACGCGATTTTTTATTTTGAATTAAGTGACAGTGAAAAAAATTTGGTATACGATTCAAAAGGGGTTAGTTTATGCAAGGGTGGGGGAATTTTTTCTGTCATATCTTTTTAAAATCAAAATTTTGGTCAATTCTGGTTAGATAATAGAAAAGATTAAACTATTTTATATACAAATGGTACTCTTGTTTGAAACTGTTGAGAGTAGTAGTTTTCGAGAAAACTGAACCTAAAGATTGAAATTCGCTATTACGATTTGCCTAAAATTCGGCACCATCTTTTTTTTTGAACCTACGGCTGTGAATTATGGGGATGCGCTAGCAAATCAACAATAGAAATAATACAACGCTTCCAGTCCAAAACCCTGAGGATGATATCGAATGCTCCCTGGTTTGTGTCAAATACAACCATCCACAACGATTTCAACATCCCATTAGTAGCTGATTCTATAAAAACAAAAGCTGAAAAACATCATTACACTGTTGAAAATCACCCGAATATAACAGTCAACGTCCTAGTCCAGGAACCCGAAACCAGAAGATTAAGAAAAAAGTGGCCAATAGACTTAATGAACTAAAGTAGGAAATTCACCAGTGGGTGCTTTCTCCTCATGACTTTTATTAAATAGTTTAATAACATAAAATTAGCTCATAGGATTACTGTATTTATTCTGATTGCTAATAAAATAAGTTAAAAACTAGTAGATTATGTTATTAGGAGTAAAAGTGATACTTTATGTGGCGAATAATTCAGCTAAGCCACATAAAGTCACTTTTACTCCGAATAACATATGCTATTTTATCCGCAAAGGTATTCAGGTAAATTTCATTAATGTAAATTTAAAAAAAAAGGATGCATCGGCCGGGAATCGAACCCAGGCCACCAGCGTGACAGGCGACCACTGTATCCCTGCGCCAACCTCTGTTGTTCAAATAACGCGCTACTGTGATGATATATGAACATACTGAATCACCCGAGCTGATAGCACACGGCCACAGCAGCTGTCACACCATAACCCACGGCGACAGATGCTCCGATCCGCTGCTTAAAGGTTTATTTAAATTAATACTTTTTCGTACTCTTTTTGAAAATAAAAACAGGCCTACGATCTAAGTCTAAAAATTAGCAAAAAGTACGCAAAAGTCGCTATTTTATCTGCTTAGGCAGATAAAGTGACACTTTTAACTTTTTTTTTTCAAATAATGATAGAATGTTTTGACATAAACAAACAACTGCTATTTACAGATTGTCATGTAACTGATGGTTACTAGCTTTTATCATGTTAAGTCATGGCTACTACGTTTTTTTAAATATAAAAACTTTAAAATTGCTATAACTTCTGAACAAAGAACGATAGGATCTATGTTTATATGCAACTTTTTTCATGAAGTTAAATCTACTTTACGTTGGCGAAGTTTGTAAAGAGGCAAGTGAATCACTCTGTATATTAACTACTTAGCTACTAACTTTAAGAAAAACAATATTTGTCATTTATTGACACAGATACCGCTCGTGTCTTGTATCATCTAATGCGCAACACACAATTTTGAAATTTCAGATACCCCTCGTGAGGCTCACGTGAAAAAGCATGGGTTTCCAGGACTTAAAATAAAACTTCGAAGCCCAGTGACAATGTGACAATTTAATGAATTCCGTGTATGCTACTGTCAATAATGCTAATCAACATGTTCGTGGACGCTTATGCGTTTAGCGGTTTTTTTAGATGTACAAGAATCATGCGCGATTAGAGAAGGTGTTTGTAAATTTGTATTTTGTTTACGAATATACAAATAGTTCTGTGGATATAATTATTTTATTTCTGAAGTAATACCGTGATATTAAATAAATTTATAGTGAAAGTAACGTATGATTGGTGTTAAACGTTTGGAAGTAGTGAAGTTACGCCAAAGTAGTCATTGTCAGTCTGACAAATTCGAGGATAGCATGTTACGTTTTGTAATGCAAGAGTAACATTTTGTGTTCGAAATCGAACATTACCACCTATATATCACGAATTACAGTCTACTGTAATTATTATAAATTTATTTGATCTCACGGTATATCAGATCTAAATAACTGTAACTAAATTATGATTTTCAAACGACATAAAAGTGACAACTTATGTGACTTGACAGACAAGGTAAATGCTTCAGACCTTGATTAGCTTTCGAATGTTTTTCACATTGGCCTTCTTGATTGTCGAGAACTGATGTAGATTCCCGATAATCGGAATTTTTGAAATATATATTTATGTATATTAATTCGGGTGTTTGAAAATAAAATAGCATATGCTATTCGGAGTAAAAGTGACTTTGTGTGCCTCGCCCGCTAGCGCTCGTGATTCAAACGTGTCCGGTCTCGCCACACAAAGTATCTCTTTTACTCCTAATAACATAATATAATATTAGTAGTAGAAAATAGGTGGTGGACACTTCATTATTTCTCATCTTGGAAGATGTCATCACACCAAACAACGTTTCCCTCTGGGGTTTTGTAATAATCGCAACACTAAAGCTTGTAGAATGAAAAACCAACCATCCCTTATATAGAGATATCGAAAATGATTAAAGACCACGTGACCACGTAATATACGCATTCATATTTATAAAACTAAATCTGATACTAGCAACGACGTGCCACATATTAAAGAGTTAACATATTACAAGACCCTAATCACCCGAAACAATTCGAAAGCAAATAACTTAGCTCTGGATACAACTGTTGTTATGCAAAAGAAACAAAATTAACAGTTTTCAAATCTACGACGAACGTCATCTATATCT
The DNA here is from genome assembly GCA_940337035.1 of Agriotes lineatus. Classification (NCBI taxonomy): domain Eukaryota; kingdom Metazoa; phylum Arthropoda; class Insecta; order Coleoptera; family Elateridae; genus Agriotes; species Agriotes lineatus. The sequence continues at coordinate 2,674 of CALNHX010008961.1, read as the reverse complement.
GTGTTTATTAAAATTGTAGTACTGGTACATAACCGTGCCTGAAAATGCACCCTTTAACGAAGGAATCTTCTGTTGAACTGAGAAATACATTCATTTATTATTTCTATAATATAAACTATATCGAAACAAACTGAATATGTACAGAGTACGTTTACGCAGTCGTAAGTAGGGTAAACATTTTTTAAGCTGGTATTTATTGTTTATTATAATTGCAATATTGTCTTATCAACATAGTCTTGTGGAAAGCATGCTATAGGAGTTTCCAGAATCCAGACCAGCGTTTTAAAGCCACGGATGAAAACCCAGAGTTTAAAAAAATCAATTCTCCGTCTTTTTAAAAGAAAATTAAATATGTAGTTATGTAGTACTATTTAAAATAGCAATATTTGTATAAAAATATGTTTTCTTTCATTGCTATCTTGTACTAAATCTCAATTAATTGTTTCTAGACTACATGAAGCATTTCAACATTGTTGTAGATCGAGGAATTTACCGTTTAGTAAGCTGTATGGACAATTTTTGAATTCAGCGCTTTTCCGCATTTTCCCGCTTTGGTATTCCAAATATTCGTATTTTTCATTTGAGCCCAAATTGATAGTTCAGTAATATTTTAAAACCCAATTTCGTTCATTTCAATTATAAGCGTTTCTCGGCTTATTTTATGATCGTCGATCTAAATTTAAATGTGGTTGTTTGCCGTATGAATGACGTAGTCGGCTTGTAGTATCTTAATTACCAGTTTGGGCGGCCCATTGTCTGATTTTCACGTTCAGGATAAGTCCCCACGTGCCTGATGTATTGCACAACATGACATAATCCGTATGTTTCCCATATGAGTTAGAGAGAGAGACATTAAGAAACGTTCTGCGCTCCTTCCGTTTCGCAACAGCGCATTTTGGTGTGGAATCGGGACATGCATTCTCGACCTGACGTTGTTAACACATCGAAGTAAGTAGTTGGTGTCTGTAACCCCTGTTCGGAGGGGGGGGGTAGACTTTCATTCTTAGGGAGTCTGACTAATTAAAGTGCTCATCACTCTCGTAGAAATAGTGCATTTGTGTGCAAATAATACGCTATTCTGAGCGGATCTGCAGTGAGAGTTGTGTCCCGAGCCATTATATAGGGTGGGTCAGCATTGAACCGTCGAAGCGTTCTATGCCCAAGACTTGTACAGCAAGAATTCGTTTACGCACCACTCTTTTGAATTTGCTTCCGTCTTCCACCAGCATATGGTGAGACATTCCAACTGCCATAATTGTAGAACTATCACTTTTTATGGGGACTTTACCTAAAGTGAAACGTCCAAATTGACATTTATTTAGCGTCGCTTTATGTATTGCGTTATTTATTGCGAGAATTATGTCGCGTGTTTTTAAGTTTAGGGAAGTGTTAGCTATTCTAGCTACTTACTTGACCTAAATTAAATACCCACCTATGTATTCTATTTTCCGCTATGAACTTTTAACGCAGTGGGTTGTGAACTTCCTTTATTGTTTTGATTCAAATAATTGTTCATTAATGTTTACTAACCCCTATATAAGCTGTTATCATTCATGTTAATATTTTTGTGAATATTCAGATCCAATAGGTGGAATTAATTTAAACTATGTTATGTGATTTTTATTTGTGATTATCTACATATATATGAAACATTGTCGTTGTGTATTGTGTGTCATTCATTATACAGTACCCAGGCATTTACGAGCAGAGCACCATAGGTAGGAGCCCACTTGTTTTTCCCCGATTTAGTAAAGTGGTGGCGACTGGCATTTAACATCTTTGTTTCGTTTATAGGATCGTAGAGCTAATTAAGTTGGTAAAGAACTCCTCTTTTCCACTGAGTGAACCGGCAACCTGTGTTACAGCCCATCGTAACGTAATTGGGGCAATTGATCCGAGAATTTCCCGATTTTGTGTCGTTGGATGTCGTAAAGTCGTTTTCGCCCTGTAGCAAAACATCCCCTAACAAGCAGTTCACTATTACTATGACAAACAGTCTGGGTAGGCGGTATACACTTTTCTATGAACCCGATAGAGGAGAGGGTCTATTCAGGGATGCGCCCCTGCCAACACCAGCCATGCTTCTCTCCCACTCCCCGATACCAGGGATGGGAGCATGTCCTAACCCTGAACACCTATCCAAATCAAACTCATCCGTCTTCATCCCTATCCACGGAAAGAAGTAGGGCCCTACTGCGGGAATAGAGCCCCAAGAAAACTTGATCATGAATCATGAATGTAGAATCGTTGATTATGACGCCATGCCACCCGAATAGCAATAGGTGCTCTAGAGCCAGGACTACGAGTGTGAAATTGGTTACTGGCTGTGGAGATGTAGGTGACGCCGAAAATATGCAACTAAAAAACAGCATAATTCTAAACTAATAATGCATAAAATCTGTACATGGAATGTCTCAAAACTTTTAAAAATACACAAAGCTTTGGATCATTCATAAATAATTTAAGTTTTTTAACAATCAACTGATCGGCAAAATTCTAAGTAGGACATATGACCAAAGCAGTCGGTGTCTAAGGTACCTGGTACTCTGCATGCCTAGACCTTGTCGATTAACAAGCAAACAATCAAGTGAACCTTTGATAAAATCCCTGAAAGTGCTCTACTTAGAAAAAAAAACTGAAAAAATTCGAACAAGCAGAAGTGGTAAAAAGCACT
>CALNHX010008960.1:0-54853 GCA_940337035.1 Agriotes lineatus | reverse complement strand
AGTCGGCACCTCTTGTTATGGGCTGGGCAGCGGTCCTATGTGAGTTGCATTCCCGATTTTGAGAGATATCGTACGCGCTAGTCATCTAGCTTTTTCGTGGCTTTTCGCAAGTGTCGTTATGAGCTGGCGCGTTGTCTCGTAAATGTCGTTTCAACCCGTAACAAACCTTTTTGGTGATTATACCGTACATAAATATGCACAATTATACAGGTCAAGAAAACACAGTATTGCTTTCAAGAACCAATATATTAAACTGTTTATAACTTTGTTTTGATCGTTGCCTTCACAACATGAACAAGGCAACTGGATCGCTACATTAGTCCCCCCCCCCCCAAAAGAGAAAAGGAGGGAGGGAGGCCAGATAGGAAAATTAATATAAGCCGGATCCCAATGGGGCGGAACAATGGCCCTTCAGGCCTTCGAAACTTTGCAGAACGGCCGGTGATCAAAGAAAAAGGACACCGACAACACACCCCTGAGAAGTGACTTCGCACCAAGACGGCCAGTAACGTACTCTTCGAGAACAAAACCAACGCTGCTTCCGCCAGACGAGCTAGGCAGGCGGCGTGCAGAGGGAACTTGTTAGCCGCATGGCTTGAGCATCCCGCAGCCAATCACAAAGCAAGGAAGCCCCGCCGATAACTCTGCTCGACGAACTTTCTGGAAAAAGGCTGAGAGCTAAATCTTTAAAATTCCAAATAAGCCAGAAAAAGTAATTATGAACGAAACCACCAAAACTTGTGCCTTACAGAAAATTACAGCGGCCGCTACAGCTGCTGAAGACGGTGAACTGTTAGCTGCCTGCATACAATTGACTGAACTATTAAGCATACAAATATGACCGAAAAACTATATACAAGCGAAGTCGTAATCTTTGAACAGAAAATACTCCAAAAAGTCGCACATTTATAGAATATAAAAATGTCCTGACAGGGTGTGGCTGCACTGGTGGTTGAAAACGGTCGATAGTTGTGGTGTGCAGCGGGCAGGTTCGATGAGAGTCTCGCAGATGAAAGTTAGTTCTGGTAGATAAATCAGATTTTCTCCAGGTAACTGCGGCTGGAGAACAGTATAGTCCTCCAGGTGTCGGCAGTTTAGCGGGCAGGCTGGAGTTAACAGGACGGTTCCAGGACTATGGTGCTCCAGAGAGTAGAAGGTGATGTATATCACACGTCTCGGGTCACCACTATGTAACATATGCACCCTTTGGTGGTTGTACCTTACATAAATACGCACAATCATACAAATCAAGAAGACACAGTATTGCTTTCAAGAACCAATATATTAAACTATTTATAACTTTGTTTTGATCGTTGCCTTCACAACATGAACAAGGCAACTGGATCGCTACAGTACACACGGCAAGTAGATCACCAGGATGTGCTTTTGTGTTTCTTAACAACCACTTAAAATTTTAAACCGTCTCTGTATCTAGTTACCCGTGTGTACCTAGAACCTGCAGATAATCTGTATATTCACTCTCTATGTAGTTCTGGTATAGCTGACTTCAATCCCTGTATTATTAAACGTAACATTTTGCTTTAATAGTCCTGACAAGACGTTGTGTATCATATAATACTAGAGTTTCGTTTTCATATACTGTTGTTGATTCTAATGTAGCTAAATCAAACAATGCTAGAAGCAAAATACCTTAACTTTATTGGGCTATTATACACATACTTTACAACGAGAAATTCTATTTTCCAAGTAATACTAATGTATAGTTCCATTCTCACGTAACTACTTATTTCCAATAATCTGTTGTTATCACAAGACAAGTCACGCTAATACGTAGATTGAAGAGTTATTGTGTGACTTGGTTAAAGTAAACAACAATTATAACGAATTTGTTTTCACATGTATATTAAGTAGTCCATATGTGTAACTTTTTAACTCAGATTATTATGCCTAGTTTTCTTAGTCATTTTCCTATTTTTTATACATTTTTTTCAACAAGAACCGGTATTTCTACTAAAACATCAAAAACAACGTTGATTTTGACTTTTTACCCTTATTTTTGACCCTTTTTTTCTAACTCAGATTTTCCTAAAAACATCAGTTTTATAGAAAAATGAGTCGATTTTCAAGTTTTAGTCGTTGAAGTTTGTTGAGTTTGAAAAACAGCAGATTGAGGTTTTTTCAAAAACACAAAAATTGGGAAAATGACCTGTTTTTAAGCCCATTTTATCTATTAAAACATCGATATTTTATGAAAACGACTCTGTTTTTTATGACCTTTATAAAAATGTGAGCCAGATTTTTATGCTAAAAATAAGAAAAACTACTCTATTTTGTAAAGATTTCTTAAACAATGTGAGCCAGACGTAACAACTAAATCTGTGGTTTTTTGTTGAAAAAAATGTATAGAAAATAGGCAAATGACTAAGAAAACTAGGCATAATAATCTGAGTTAAAAAGTTACACATATTAGAATACTAAAATTGAAAATCAATTAGTTTTCCAAGTCTACATCAAACAAATAAAGAAATATCTAGCATTGAATCATAAAAATAGAAGACCAAACTGGCGTGGAAACTTTAAAAATCGAATTCCATAAAAAATTTCAGTTATCATTTAAAAAATAATTTACTCACCCATCCTTTATCAGATGTAGTTGTCATAATCAATCTTTTATTTTCAAATTTATCAACAAACGACATCATTAGTCATTATATTACGGTGATTGAAAGTCATAATTTTTACTAATAAAAAATTTTGATAAATAAATGGATAATCAATCTAAGTCTTGTACAAAATGTAAAACTGAAAACACTTTAGAAAACTATTATAGAAATAAGAATTATTCAGATGGGCATTCATGCAACTTGTAAAGAATGTTGGAGTTATAAAAAAAAATCTGCACCAGAGAAATACAAGATTCAAGTATTTGTAGTAAATGTAATATTGAAAAAAATAATGATAATTATTTTCAAACTAGAAAATTTAAATGTGGTAAACAAACTATATGTAGAGTGTTATATCAAGATTTGTACAAAATGTAAAACTGAAAAGACTTTAGAAAATTATTTTTTTAATAATAAACTTAATGACGCACATCAGTCGATATGTAAGAAGTGCTGGGCAGAATATTTTACAAATAATGAAAAAAGACCATGTCCTAAATGTAAAAGACCAATAGGAAGAAGACATATAGATGCACATCTTAAATTGGAATGGCACTCACTGATTAACTAAAAATTTTTTAAACAAAAAAATTTGTTAATAAAATTATTTAAAAAAAAATCCTATATAAATGGAAGCTCTTCTTAGAAGCTTGAAACGCAGACAAAGATATATAAAAATATTTCAAAGAGATATAAACAATAAAACCAGAACTCAATTACGTGAGTTTATAAAAAAAATATAAGCAAAAGGATATTCAAGATCATCTAAACAAGAACTGATTGATTTTATAAACAGTCAACTCCCTAAGGGTAGAATATTTAAAAAAATAAAATTACAAATCTTAAGCTATTAAAACAATTACAAGTAGATGATGATTTAATAATTCCACCAAGAGAAAGGAGAGAGGGATTTGAAAATAAATCAAAAGATTTAAAAGAATTACCTCAATACGATGACGAAGATGAAGAAGAAGTTAAGACCAGCCCGTGCTATCCCCCACTCCCAGATTCTACGTCGGCAAGGAATAGAATCACTTTACTATTCAGAAGTTTACCGATAGGTGGCGCGAGCATTCCGCTTCAAGCTTCACTGCGCATACATTCTTATGCGATGAATCACCAGCTTGATTTCAACGTGCTTTGAAGTTTTATTTACAAGTAACTATACTCTGCCTGCTACGAATCCGCGCGAGTTTGCTGCTGCTGTTAGTCAGGCGCGTAAGAGCGTTTTCTAGACTGCGGGGGCCATTCTATTTTCAATAAAGACTTATACTTCTAACTTGATCCATTAATACGAGATATAATATTTCTGATTTCCTGATTATCAATTTTTAGTTTAATACTATAATAGTATATTGTAGTCACTGGTTACTTAATAAGTGCTATTTTATTTTAAAAAAACATTGTACCATATAAAAATTATTAAACAATTGTTAGACGAGTGTTTATGTGTGTTATATTAAATTCAATTTTCGATACTTTTGAAATGTGTCAACGTGGTGGATGCAACTCACCCCATGACCGCAAGGCGGCAACAGTGCAGTTTCGAGCATTCCTTGACCCAGTGGCGGAGGCAGGCAGTTAAATGTAAAGGAACATAATCTTACTGATCTGCAAATTTCATCGATAACAATAATTGTACTCACCGGGGGTGGCCTCCCCCCTGGCCCCTCCGTACTGCTGGCAGAGACGCTACCAATGCTTGGCCTTGCATCAGGCGGCATCAACCCTTTGGCCCCTCATCGCTGCCTTCATTGCCTGGGTTAGCTGTCGGTACCTTTCGCTAGTACTGCCCAATAGTAATCCACTAGATTAACTATTGTTACAACCCGTACAGAGTCGGTAATAACTACCGTAGTATACTGGTCTTTCACAGTACAGCAATTACCGTAAATCTTGCTATTGCTCTAACGGGGCTTATAATTTGGAACTCTATGCTTCCGGTGCGGAACGACATGCTTCCGCGAATCAGTGGGCGGACTTCGTGCTCCAGCTCCAGGATTCAACTCTTTGACTATCACATAGTCGACTAACAAAGCAAGAACCTCTGACGTATACCGGACGCTGTAATTGCCAAAAAGTCTACCAAATGCCATTCAACTAGCTACAATAGTACGGACATTCTACTCTACCTAATTACGTCTAGCTACGCTCGCCGCTTCGCCTCGCATTATGCAACTTATCACCTTATAATTAATTATTGGTTCGCATATAATCGCTTAGGCCAAGAAATAATTACGCAAAACAGACCACTTTCACTCACACGTCGCGCCGCTGTCGCACCCCCAAACGTTCTGTCCTGTTTTTAATTCCATTGCTAACCGAGCCCCCTTCGACTTGGTGCATTAGTTGCACATGTTCTCCCGGGTCCCTGAAACAACGGACCGCGAGCCCAATACATTCGTCAAGATGATATTACATTCCAGGGCTCAAAACATGCCAGAAATGGCAAATGTACTAATTAAAACTTAAAAATAATGCGCTTTTAAAACCGTCAAACATTTCATCCCTAACACAATGAACAATGTTTATTATCAGATTTTCACATAAGCAAAGAATACACATGAATAAAAAAACTTAAATAAATATAGAAACGAGTTTTCAAAAAATAAAAAGGGTGTAAATAAAGATTAAAAACAATAAAACACAAATACAAAAATAAATTCAATTAAGAAACTATCATTTAGAAACCTGTACCACAAACTGAAATTCTATTTGGTAAAGCACCTACTAAATCATTTACAAATTCGTCTAGACTCTAGAATCTAGATCTACATGTTCTACCTCCTCTATATAAGTATTTAATACACATACCGGGTGACAATGAGAACAGGGCCATGCTTTTATCTTCTTCATTTATGAATCGATTTAGATAAAATTTTATATGAAGATATTAGAGATAATTTCGATTGACCGATAAATATAGTCAAAATGGCCGACTTCCGGTTTCACCGGAAATGATACCAACTTTGATTTTTTAATCTACAAGTCAAATTACATAAACTAGTGTTACCAAATTATCATTTTTTCAAACAAAAATTTTTTTAACTTTTATTTTATATTTTGTATTTGATGTGATAAAAAGTTGTTCCTTGGCTGTATAAAGGTACACAATTCTGGGCAGTCCCTGCATCGTAGTTTAATCAGTTCCTGGAAATTGCTCTTTACATCAGAATATGATCTGATTGCAATTCTTTGTTTTGCAAGGTATAAACAACGAACTAAAAATGTTTTTGAGAGCATTTCGTGCGACATACTGGCCCTGTGGAAAGCTGTATTTAATTGTGAAGTAATAGACGTTTTTCCAAATTGAAACAATTTTAGAGTAGCTGCTTAGTGAATACTACTACTTTCGTGCATTATGAACCTTTCTATGCCTTTCTTCTAATTACTAAATCCAGATTTTACGAAACTAGTCTCATGCGAAAAAGTAACCAGATTCAGCATACTAGCTTTAGCCAGTGTTGAATTCAGACTGATTTTTCCCTGGGGGAGGGGGGGGGGGAATGAAAACGTCTGGGGCTGGGGGGTATTTTTACCTATTCCACCGCAATCCGCCCATTATTTTATAGATTTAAAGAAACATTAAGATGAAGTGGTAATGTTTCCGGGGGGGGAATTTTGTTCTGCCCGGGGAGGAATTTCACCCCCGGTCACCCCCCTTGGATTCAACACTGGCTTTAGCACAGGAATGACAAACAACTTTTGATATACCAGAATCATAATGGATTCACGGAAATGTTTGAAACCATTCGTAATTAAATTTACGTTCTCTATTTGTAATAATTTGGCTAGGCATGTCTCCAGGTTGAAAAGGTTTTATCAGGCAACTTGCTTGAATCTACAAAAGCTGTAGAACCTTTTAGTTCTACGCCACTAAATTTTTTAGCACTCAAGTGACATGCATATTATCACTATTCGTCCAAGTAGCTATTATTTCAAGCAGGTAGACATAACATGTGTTAATGTTCCACATAATAAATCAATAAATGTATTATCTAACCCGCGCCAATCGGTTGTTCAAAAGGCGGTTAAAATCTTAATAGTAGGCATCTTTTGGAAACAAACCTTGCAGTTGCACGGCTAAATACCCGATAAGAAAAGTGTTAGTATAGTAGATCCCATTTCAATTATATCCGACCACACCGATTACTTTCTGGAATAGTGAAATTTAATATCGCTCACTCGACGGCAATAAAAAATAAGGCGATTTACAGACGCGGGTTTTAATTACAATTCAAGTTCATATATGTTCATGTTAGTGGTTGCAAGAAATACGTAAAATTATAAATTATGATGAAACCAGAAAAATATATTTTTGAGGGGGCCAGGCCAATGGCCCCCGTGGCTCCTACGCGCCTGCTGTTAGTATTTTGCTTTACATCGTATTTTTGTTTCTTCACGATCTTCACGATACGAGTTTGATTGCCAAAACGAGGCGGTCAGCCGAGTTTTGTGGCAACCAAACGAGTCTCGTTAAGATGCTCATAAGCAAACGTGTATTTTTCAATATTTTATCTTCATAAATAAACCCAGGCATTTGCCAGTACATTGCAAAGTTTAAATTTCCCGCCATCGTGCTCTGCATGCCCGTACGAAACTTCTAACTTGATAATGAGTTTTAGGTAGCACTGTGTCCCCATTCCTTCATCATAAGCCAAACGCATTTCAGTTTTACCGCTTTTTCAATTCAAATTTTGCGATAAACGCCCAAAATTTTGCCGCTAAAACGATTCCATTTACATTCTATGGTGCTGCTATCTTATAGGAAAAAAGTGCAGCGGTCCCCATCTTAAATTTTCCTGCATTTTTTTATTTGTCCGCCATCTCTTAGATAACCGTTGAACTTTTACACATAAATTCTTTCAACAAACATGGCGGAGGCCGTTTAAAAAAACTTATTTTCTGGTTTTTGTATTTGTTACTTGCAATAGTGGTGTTATATTTTAGAAGAACGTACTGAACTGCAAGGTGAATAGATTCCATTATGTTAGAATCTAATATATTACCAATAATTTTACGATTCTAGATGCAATAACGGAAAAAATCATGAACAAATTTATAAATCCAACTAGTGGAATCTATTGAATAATGTCTTCTCTTTAAGAAAATAAATGTAGGTTTCCTTACTTTACTATATTTTGGATAAAAATCAGAAAATAAAATAGCTTATGTGGCGCCCTGTTATAATGCGTCTTGAACTACGATTTCGCAGTGCGCTTCTTAAAGTAGTTCGAATTAAAAGAGCTTGGAATGATATGATGGTTGACTATAGATTTTATTCAGATATAAATCAACATGATTTATCAATCTATCTACATCAAATTAAACCATATGTAAAAGATAAAATTGAAAAAGGATTTAGGAAACATAAAGCAGTAACAATAAAACTGCTTGCTATGGTCCCTATACCATGAACTTGATACATCTGGAAATGTGGTTGGAGTAGAATATAATGAATAGCGATATCGTATCTAGGTTTGCAAATTTATTGGTATTGCAATTTATAATTAAATATTATGAATAATAACACTAATTTCCCTGTGTTGGTAGTGGGGAATCATCCATGCAAAAAAAATCGTTTATTAAAAAAATTGTTTTATTAACACATTACATTACATTTGCTAAATACAGTAAAAATCATTCAAATAGGCGAAACAGCCGTCTTTCCTGATATACATTGGAACACAGAAAAAATTATTAGATTTCATTATTAGTAAAGCCATTTTTTAATAAATAGCTGTATTCACCTGCCACAGACTTTTGATAAGGACAACTAGTTAACAGGTAATTTTTATTATTTGGTTTAGTCAATCTAAATGAAATTAAAGTGTAGTGGTGTATGCAAGATTTTGGATTAAGCACAATAACGTACTAAGTTTTGCAGTTTTTGTTTTGAAATCACTACACAATAATATCCCTACAATTAGCCGTTATCCAAGTCATTTATCACACTTTTCAAATCAATTTAATAAAAATTATCTGTTCATAATGCTATAATTAAAATGTGGTTTGAATTTATAATTACCTATTGGAAGAAAAATACATGTTTATGTACAAAATATCTACAAACTGCACTGTATCAAGCTGAAAGTATTTATTGAGTAACCTCTTTGTTTTAACTATAATTGAAAGGCTCACTGAGTTACTTTCTGAATAGAAAATTGTTTAAACAGTTGTTATTGTTTCTTATTTTAAAATATGTGTTGCATTATTACATCTCTCACTAACACATGTTATACAGGTATGTTAAAAATATACAAACAATTTTTAATATCAGCTTCTCTTGTCGAGTATCGTTTTCTGCAGGCACCTAAAATGTAGATGTGCATATAAGTCCTGTTAATTAGTAGGTGCTAAAAAACTATTGTTTTGTAAATGTTAAGATTACATACCGATAGCTTTTTCTTCTTTCCTATTCAGGAATAACTTAAAGCCAATTCCTTGGATAATTTGCCATCTGCAAAACTATGCTTTTGTGGTAGTTCTTTCCACCTACTAAATACGGCCTTTCCTCCTAGACACATTTGCTAAATACTCTTACCAAAGCTTTCATATTATTTTGGTCTTCTAATATTGTCTCAAAATTTTTCACTTCCTCCGCTGTTTTTAAGGGAAGAAGTTGTAAAATTTCAGACTGAATACTATTTTGGTTTTCGCCGCTTGTGCCACTGATTTTATTTTAGAATATATCACCTCTAAATCAGCCATCAGCTTCCTAATTTTTTAAATTTCAAACGTAGCTTCATTCAACGCATCTAAAACAGCTTTGATACCACTTAGAACAACAAATAAACGCTAGAGGAAAATGTGTATTACATTTTAGGTAAAAATAAAGCAAATAAAACCCAGTATAAAAATAATACATTCTGACTATCTTATGAAAGAAAAAATATTGTGGTAGATTAAGTTTTGCAATTACCATTCTCATTAAATCCGCCAGCAGGCGCTGTGACATTTGTAGATCTTCGCAATTAAACACACTCTGTAAGCTTTATTTTGATTTCTACCCACTATGTGCAATAGTCTATGACTACATTTACACGGTAATTTAACGCTGGTGTTATTTAAACCGTTGTTATTAAAATTCGTGTAAGACGTGCGTTTACACAAGGGGTGCTGTACAAGCGTTAAAGTGTACGTCGGTGTTAGCGTTGTGTTTTCTAAAACCTCGTCGCAGTGTGACCCAACTGCTTCAAGATTTTCTATCTGTAACTCTATCAGATGCTGTCTGATATTATAAAATTATAAACATAACCGCTATAACCTACAAGATTAATAACACAGCTGATACAATTCAACGGAGTTAAGTTGGTGTGGTTGACAACTGCGACTTAGAACAACCAACCGTCTTTACAATTATGTTGGTAGTCCTGTTTCAAAACGGGTGTAAGTCGAAAGTATCCATTTACACGTACATTTTACACCCGATTACTAACGTCACGCCTCTTGGCAAAGTGGTGTAGCGTTAGTAAACCGGTTCTAGTAAAACCGGCGTTAAAACCCCATTTACACTACAATTTACACCGGTGTTAACAACAACCGATGTTGTAACACCGGTGTTAGCGGACCGTGTAAATGTAGTCTATGTCGATTAAGTATTTGTCATTATTTTCCAATTTCATATTTAGATATTACATTAAATTAGAATCCTTCCGTTTCTCAATTGGCCTCATATTATTTAATTACAAATTCTATTTTCTTTTCTAATTACATACCAATTATTCAAATACCCAATTAATATTCAAATTAATCCCTATAATACCCAACTACTGTAATCCCTTAATCCTATTTTAAAATTGATTTTTATACCCCTGTATTCAAATCATTACAATATACATTTCAATACATTTTATTTGTGCGGAAGCCAAATATTTGTATGTTTCGGAGTGGGGGTTGTTTTATATGGTGGGAATAATTATTCGCCGTCACCTCATGCCCGCTGCGACTCAGTGACACTTGTGCAACGAAAGGTGTGTGACGATGGCTGACAAATTGCCTACGACAAGAAGCAGCAAATATTACACGGTGTCATTTGTTTTCATTTGTTAAGATTAATAATGTAAAATAAAATGTTTACTTAAAATATAAATAAAAATTTTATTAAAAGAAGGCTATAGTTTTCTCTACATACTGGTTAACAATTAACTATTTTGTAGTAATTTTTTAAACAGATGTTTGCGAGCGTAACAGCGCATGCTAAACAGTTCCCCGCACAGGCAGTTGAGTCGCGACAGGAGCACGCCACACGGAATGGGTTAAAATAGACATTATACTCCAAGTTTACTGTCCAGAAACAAAGACATTTTTAAATAAAATAATTTGCAGTAGTGAATTATTAATTCATAATTCACTGCTTTCAACCAATCATAAAACCCTATTTTCATAATTCACGGTTTTCAGCCAATCATAAAATTATATTTATTCGCAACCATATATGTAATAAGATCATTACTGACTTTTAAACAGTTGTAAAATGAGCTATTTCCAACTTGTAACTTTCTAACCGGTCGGAAAAGTGATTGCCGTTGCAGCGGTTGGAAATGAATCCATTCCCGACCGCTGTGTAGGTAGGGACACTGGGAATCTCGTTCATCCATTCATGCGCTACGCATCTCGGTTAACTACTTAATCTCTCGACAGGAATTAAACACTTTCCACCTCAGTATGTAATATACTATTATAATAGATACTCTGCGAAGCTATAGAATAAAATCATTGATAGATCAACTATTTTTTAAATCCACTTTAACAAATCAGGTAATAATACGAAGGTCAGTTGATATAACCAATAATACACATGATCATACAAACGTTTTATTCATTTCATAGAATGTTATGCTAACTTAAGTTACACACATTATAAAAAACAAGTCATTCACACAATACCATGTTTCAGTATAACTCTTTATGACTCAGCACTGTTTAGTTCAGCTTTGACCACTTCTGCTGCTTCATCCATTCCTAAACCTTCCAAAATATATGCCAAGTTTTCCAACGTTGCATCCATATCATCCTCAAACCACAGCTGCAATACATTCTTGGCCTGTTCAAACAAAGTAGGATTTTCATCTTCGAAAAACTTGATTTCATCCGGTTGGTACCCTGCAAGATAATTTAGTACCGGTCACTATTAATTTCCCAACAACTTTACCTAATTTCGCAGCTAATCTCTTCCAGTCCGGTGCAACCTTTCTACTGAAGACGTCCAACTGGCTTGGAGTGATCGAAGGGGCCTCACTGCGAGGATTATGATCATCAGTGAACTCCTCCACATCTGGCTTCATGTCCTCATTGGTGGGTTCCTCTTCCTTGAACAGGTTCTCTTCGAGTTCTGCATCGTTCTGCTCGGCGGTTTCTGGTACCCTTCCAGGCCGGTCGGCTGCGATTTTTCGCACCATCATTTCCAAATAGTCGGGTAACTGGTTGATGGGGTTGTTGCTGTAAGTGAAAAAATGCGGGCTTCTCCGCGCCATGAGCCGCAAGGCTCGCCATCCGAAGTTTCCGTCTTTCAAGAGCATTTCTTCACTTTTGATTGGTGTGGGGGATTCTAGCTGCGCGATGGCGTCTGAAAAGTAGCTGTCCAGGGCAGGCAAGAAGTCCCTGTCCTTGGCTTTGCATGCCTCCAGGTTGTCTGGGCAGAAGTTCCACAATTTAGTAAGCTCTGGGCTGTAACAAATACCTGTCACATTAAAAAATCGCTTTAAATTTTTTTCTAAATCATGGATAATTTTTATTGGAAATGTATCAGCTGTTGCTAGTGTTGGAAAATACTTGCAACACTTTTTACAGTTGAAACCATTACTGAATTCTTAATGTAAACTTATCTTCCACAGAGAATTTAACTATAATTCATATTTCAAACTTCACATATTCAAATACAGAAAATATCTTTTATTTGCAACCATATATGTAATAAGATCATTACTGACTTTTAAAAAATAGGAAAATGAGCTATTCCCAACTTGTAACTTTCCAAGCGGTCGGAAAAGTGATTGCCGTCGCAGCGGTTGGAAATGAATCTATTCCCGACCGCTATGTAGGTAGGGACACTGAGAATATCGTTCATCCGTTCATGCGCGAACCAATTGCCGACCGCTGTGTAGGTAGGAACACTGGGAATCTCGTTCATCCATTCATGCATTAATCTCTCGACAGGAATGAAACACTTTCCACCTCGGTATGTAATATACTATAGTTTGTACTTAGGCCTACATACATTTTTGTCTCACTTGCTATTCTTGCTCTTGTTTCGTTCTCACCACAGTGACACCAGTGACACTATATGTCTCTTATAAAACCCTTTCCATTCGCTTCTGTCATCTGATAATCTTTTGACCCCTCGGTATTCTATCCCTGGCCTCCTTATTGGCTCCTCTATGTTTCCATACCGAGTATCACCTGGTATGCCTCTTCTTCATCTTCCATATGGTTTACATTTCCATAACTTATTGGATATCAATATTCGAAGCTATTCCAACGGCCCAAAGACCTAAAGGGAGGCCAAGAAGTAAATGGAAAGATGCCATACAAAAGGAATGAGAGATATGGGTAGTAGAAATTGGGGAGAAATGGTGAGTGGAGTGGAGGAACTCAGGATTCTGCCCTGCCTCATTCCCACCATTATTTTGAATAATTCAGACATCACATTGTGTTGTCTAACATGACTCTTAGAATTCTTGCTGTAAAAGCTCCTAAGTGCATTTATCAGATCTTCAGTTCTTTTCCTTTCCCCAGTACTTCCCTTGGTACTCAATCAAAGCCGCTTTCTAAGCCAATACAGCTTATATACAACTGCCTGTTGTACCTAATCTATCATCTTATCATGAACGATAGGTCCTGCGTACTTTTACTCACTCTGAATCCACTCTGGGCCTCTTCTAGTTCCCTCCCTACTAAATTCCTAAGATTCTCCCCTATAGTTTATTGAGAATACTTTTGTATATCTATATATACCTATTTGTATATCAGTACAATACTGAAAGTTTCCCAGTCTAATGGCACCCCCTTTCTTTTCTAGAACTCATTCAATAATTGACTTAGTTGCAGTCCTGTATGTGGCAGATACTTTATCATTTTTGGGGCGATTTTGTCGACTATTGCTGCTTTACCCAGTTTCATTTTACTTACAGCAATCATAATTTTCTCAACAGCTATTTTTTATTCGGTTTCCTCCTGAATTATTTCTTCTATATTATCTTCGCAGGTCTCCCTCTGTGGATTCAATATGTTCTTTCCACCTTTTTGCCTATTCTTGTTCTTCTGTTATTAAATCTTCTTGTTTTGATACTTTCTCAACGCCTTATAGAACAGTTTTTGATTATTCCTGATATTTTTTTCACTCTATATTCAAAATCCCTTCATTCACCTTTCTTTACTACCCTTACCATCTGCTTTACTTCAGTTCTCTGTGCACTGTATTTTTCATAATCTTGCGGGGTTTTAATTGTTAGCCTCCATTTTTGTTTCTTCAATCCTACTTCTCTTCGTAAGTCTTCAGCTTCCTACCAGTATCTTCCTTGGCTTTCACACATACCCCTATCGCGGCTGTAATAATCTTATTTTTAAATTTATTTCACAGTTAATTTATATATTTTACCTCTGATCTCGTTCCCCCCACTGTGCTAACACTTCTTCTACATGTCTTTAGTACTCCAGTGCTGTTGTCTCCTCATTTCCTAATTTGTGCACTTTTGTTTCTATAATTTTTGACGCCTTTCCTTTTTTTTGGCCCTGTGATGCTTTTATTTTATTTCTCATTTTAATAAAAAATGGTCTGAACCTAGTTCTGAACCTCTCCTAACTCAGACGTCCTGGATTACTTTTCTCTTACTTTTCTCTTGTCTTTTTGGTTGGACCCTGGTCTTGCAGACAGTGAAAATACATTTTTCTTGTATGTAAACGGTAGTGCAGATACAACTCTCTTATACAAGAAAGGTACTGGGCAAACATGTGTCTTGTAAGAAGAAGAGAGTGATACCTCGTTTTCTAAAACAAGTTGTTCGAATTCCTTTGTGAGACACTTCTGATATTTCCCTTTGATAATGTCCAATGTACTTGCTTTTCATCCTTCTTTAACAACATATCTTTCTTTATAATAAATTCTCTTTTCTTGGAATTCCAGGCCATGTGCACACAGTAGGATTGAATGTTGACATGGTGGAGATTTATCTATCTTGGAAGAAGATTTAAAACCATTTTTCGGCTTCGCTCAAATGTTTTCTCCACATAGCAATTATTTCTGGTCTAACCTGTATATTTGATTTAAATCATAAGCAGTTCGCATTTCGAACTGTTAATTTCCCAGTTTTGTCCATTGGTATTCCTGCCTAACTCGCCGTTCGCTATCAGCCGAGTGCAGCGCTGTTGTTATCTTCTTTCCCAGCGTCTTGCAATTTGGCTGAAGCGCATTCTTCTTTTGGCAACTCGATCTAGCAGCTCGCTGACGAGTAATTTGTCGTGTGCTTAATTAAGCATTATTTTCCGAGAGCTGAGAACAAATCAGGTATCATGGACTTTCCAATTGTATAATTCCCATATTAATTGCATTTCTTTAGCTCTAAATTTACAGTTTTACACAAGAATTTAATCTTGGAAGCAAGGTTGTTGTCCTGATTTCATTTTCAACACCTGCTGGCGTCCTGCTTAGCTCCTGCAGTTAGAGGGTGACTTTTACCGATGCATCCACAGCGCTTTTGACCACTGTGTATAGCAGCTCACGACCAGCATTTGTTTAACCGCCACTTGTGGACGTTGGACGTTCGAGGTTAGTGTTACAAGCTAATTCGGACTGGCTATTCCAGGATTAATTATATTAAATTATCTTCAATACCTGGAATTTATATTCGTACATTCCAAAACTATCGCTATTTAAAGTTTAAATTTATACTTTCCGTTATTATTAACATGTAAAGTTCAAATTCATACATTCACTTGTTTTTAGTATTTGAAGTTTTATGCGTATATTTAATTACGATTAATATTTAAAGCTACAATTTAGGTGTGTAATGGAACCTTTGTAAAAGGGGCATTCACGCGTTTTGCTTTCAATAGCCTGAACAGAAAGGTTTTATTAAATGACAGCGGTATGCATATCACTCGATTAATTTGTGGTTACAATTAATTTAATAACCCGAAAGGGGTTTTTGATCGTTGTGCGTGTTGCAACCTTCATTTAACTTGCACAGCCCTATTATTTGTGATGAAATTATTTTGATTATTTATTATTGACACTACAAGATTATTCAGTAGTTATTAAATAAACGCTAGTCACTTGTAGTTTATTTAAATTATTTTAAATCATCTGATTTCTGGCACCCATGTCCTTTTTGAAGACTTTGCAGGGTACACAGCTGGTGGTTTGAATCCACGACCATATCGCCGAATTTGAGTTAGCTCGGCCATCGCGGTAAGTGAAGATTTTTTAGAGCTTCCGTGTTGTACAAACTTTAAGGAAGTTAATCTGCGGTTGTTACTACCATTGACTATTTTATTTAATTAATCGCAGGTCAGCTTCTTTATCGTTTCAGATTAATCTCCACCAAGAGAAGATAGATAACTCTCAAACCATTGTTTCTCAATTACCTGTATTCCAGATTTATCCAGTTTTATTTTTTTTCCTATCAATTGTTTCAAAAGCAGGCTTATCATCTATAAACACTTTTCTGTTGATCAATTTCATGTTTCCAAGTCACTAAAACTAGATTTAATGCTGTTTCACACAAATGCTTGCTTCTGAATCCGGATTGTTTCCTTGCTTCGATAAATTCCTGCAATTGGTCTTTGACAATTTTTTCTAAAATTTGTTCGTACACCGGCAGTATATTAATTGGTCTAAATTTTTCGCATTTCCTTGAACCCACAACTTTTCTGATGGGAATTACTTTGGATTTCTTCCAGGATTCTGGGAATATTCCATTCCTTAATGACCCATTTATAATTTTACCAGAGAATTTCCTATAATTGGCAATGCATCTCTTATAACTTGAATAGAAATACCATCTGTGCTAACTTTTCCTTTTATGCTTGTTGTTTTCTCAAGATCGATTAAAGAAGTATCCTTAAATTTAAAATGTTAAAAGGATCATTCATGAATGCCTCCTCAAAGTCGGTGTTTAGTATATCACGATTTATGTCAATAATACTATTTATGAAGTACTGGTGAAATTGTTCAGATATTTCTTTGGAATTGGTTACCTCTACTTCTTCGAATATATTTTTCAATGTGTTTTCTGCTTCCGGTTTTTTAATTATTCATTTTCCACAGAATTTTTTAATCGCCTTGACTTTCCCTAATTTTGTTTTATAGTAGCTATTTTTCTGTTCATTAATCAAATTATTATATTATTTGTTTCTGATTTATTTATGTTTCCAATCATTTTCATTGGCAGACAATTTAGCTACTTTGTAAGAAACATCTCTATTTCTGTACCCGTTGCAAATCAGCAGAATACCATGTGTTGGTATTTTTTATCCTGCTACTACGAGATACATAACCACGTCAATGAAGCAGTTTTGTAAAGACTGAACAATTTGCACTGCTGCATTGTGTACATTTTTATATATGTCCCAGTTGTAATTAGTCCATTTATTTAGTAAAGCAGTTTTTGAGTAGTCATGAAAGAACTTCCTACATATCGTGTTGTACTCGCTGCTTGTAAATTATTTATGTAATGTGACCTCTTTACACTGTGGTCAGTAATTTTCGGTAAATCTAGGACATCAACATTTAGATTCAAATTGCTACTTATTACCAAATCTATTAATGTGCTCGAAGTTTCAATCACACGTGTATAATCCTAAACGAATTGTTTCATGCCTAGATGTTAAATTAAATTTGTTAACCGTTTCGCATAAAAGCTGTCCTTGGACATGTCAATATTAAAATTACCTATAAGTAAATGTTTACTATGGTATGATACATATTTGTCACACCATTCTTCAAATTTCATTAAAAATGCACCATCACTTAAGCTTGGGGAATGATACAATACAGTGTACATACCTTTTGTTATACAAATGGAAAGGAACCGTAAGTTTTTCTTATATGCAATACTCAATATTATTCTAAATTCGATATTGTTTTTTAACACTATAATTACACCCCCAGTTTGACTACTCTTAGAATTACACCTTACTATACTATACCCCAAAAAAATATATTTCACAATCCTCTATCTCATCTGTAATACGACCTTCACTTAGGAATAGCAATGCTGGGCATCTCCATAAGATTAAAATTTCCAATTCTTCTATATGTTTTAACATACTTTGGGAATTGAAATATATGATTTTTAGCACTTCTTTCGTCTACTCTAAAAAATCAATTTTACTTCTAGCTTGTTTCAACTGACGTTTAAAAACTGCAGTCGGTACTCCAAGTTGAATGATTTGTATCCAATTACATTCTCAATTTTTCCACTGCATATTTTAGCTCATTATTTGATTCTTGGCATTCACTGATTAGATGCAACCTTGAACATTTTGGGCAAGGTTTGTTTGACTTGCATTCGCTGGCTTTATGATTAGTTTTTCTTCTCTCATCATTAACTTGTAAGCCATCAAATTAACTTCTGCATATACCATATAATATCTTCACCCAGCTTTGTATTTATTTTCTTTAATATGTAGTACTTTAAAGTCGGCCTTATGCACATCTAAATGATTATTTTGATTTCTTATTTTATCTTCTATGGTTTCAAATGACAATTATTCGCTTAATCCAACTATTTTGTTCCCGGGTAATCTTTTCTTCAAGATGGTTACTTCATAATTTTCTCCAAGTTTGATTGCTACCTTTTCTTGTATTTTGTTGAATTCCTCTTTATTTTTACACGGTATTACAATACTAGCTTTGCTAACATGTCAAAGTCCTGCAAATTCTATATCAGTAAGATCAATGGATTTTTTAATTGCTTTTTTTTGTGTCCGTTTTTTTTATTCCTTATTCTTGGGCTTTATTAAGACAACTGTATATTTTTTAATTTTAAGTTTTTTAGCATACTTTGTAATTAAATTACTAATTGAATTCCTTTTTGTTTATTTGCCTTGGAATTGAATTACTTTTCAAAATGCGCTAATTGTAATTGGGAATTGGCATTTTTGCTAAAAAGTACTTGACAATTACTTTTTGAAGGTAATTAATTACTACATTTAATTACTCAATTACTTTTGTATAATGAAATTACTCTAAAGTATTTAAATTACTTTGCAAGTATTTGAACTACCTGTGGTAATTGAAATTACTCGCGGTATTTGAATTACTTTGTGGTAATTGTTTGCTTGTTTTAAAAGATGTATTAGCATAGGGCTATACTGCCATGCAAGTGTAACAGGAGTTAAGTCCAGAAAATTAAGTTTTTGAGTGAGGAATTGAACTAAATGGCCAAAATCCAATTACAACATTTAAACACTGTAAAACACATAAATAAAATGTACCTAATTGCAAAATTCTATAACTCGTTGACTCAAAAATGCAAGATGGAGTATGGTACTAATACGATTTAAAAATGCCGCATAAGCTTACCGCATTCTTGCACTGAACATTTTGTAAATTATCCATTCTTTGTCACTTTCTTGCCTTGTAATGCTCATATGCTGCTTTGTATAAAAAATTGTTTATGGACTGCTGCAGCATTATTATTAAAAATCTGGAATAGTGTCTTATAAAAATCGTGACTTTCTTATAATTCCGCTCACCTCATCCAACATTACTTCTTTACGTTATACAGGGTGGTGCATTGACGGACGAAACATACAAAACCCCCATGCTAATTACGAAGCATTTAAATATTGGCTTCTTAATGATTTTACACAAAATTCCATTTAGTTTTTTTAAAGAACAGCGCATAGTGACCCAATTTATATAATTTCAGATATTTTATTGCCCTAAACTTAAAATCAATAGGTATTATTAAATATTTTGATAAAATTAATAGGTATTATTAAAGATGTTACGATTTTGAAATTTGAAGTAAAAATATGAGAGCAACCTGAGCAATTTATTTGTCGAGTGTTGACAGTAATTTTCCCGTTTCTTATACGGTGTGAACAAAAAGAAATTACATAAGGGTTGGCCATGGAATATAAAAGAATGTCAACAGCAAGCTTTAGAATTCATTAACTGCCATTACTGTTGTTGCTATTGTAAGTTATATTACACGCTGATATCGTGATTGAAAATATTGCCGTCTCTAAAGCTTCTGCTGACATTAGCTTTATTTTCCATCGCCAACCCTTATGTAATTTCGTTTTGAACACATGGTATAAAGGTCTCTTGAATGTAAAAATCTGATGTACGAATTCGTATTCCAATCAGCCGTTTTCAACTAGGTTTATCAGAAACCTGTCAACACTCCCTGAACAACATCAATTTCATGTTTTGTTTTAAAATTTCAAAAGTTACTTAACACATTTTTAAGTGCTATTTGTATTACTAGGGAGGAAAAACTCCCTCCCGCGTATGTAGTTTACTTTTCCAGCGTTAGCAAGAACAGTACCTAATCAATTATAATCATGCAAGGGAGGAAATGACATTTTAATCCAGAGTTACGCATATGACACTTTTACATTTTATAATGAGACTATTGTATTCAGTTGTATTCAAAAATATTTAAATATGAAAATCAGGAGGCTAGTTGATTTATTATTAATCATATTGCCTCCTGTATCTAATGGCAACAGGAGTCAATGTATTACATTACCTCCCACTGCCATTGGAAACCGACCAGGGAACCAAACGTATATTTTCAGAAAACCCCTAACAGGCGACTGAAAATGTGACTTTCGCATAAAGAGGTAAAAAAGGTATTTTTGAACTGAGCCAACAAAAAATGCTCAAGTTGCACCAATTGAATCACCATGTAGTGTTCTTTACAAAATCTAAATAGAATTTTGCTGTCAAACAATTAAGAAATCCAATGCTACACCCTGTATACTTATGTAAGTTACATATTTTCGTCATTCGGCCTCACGTTAGGCGTATTTAATAGTAGATTGTTCTACAAGTTAAGAAAAGTGGGAGTTTTTCAACATTTAATTTATGAGCGAACGATGCAAAGCACGAACATGGAAAAATCATTTTTATAACATATTCAGCGTGTTAGTTTTTCTAATACCATTACAAAATCTAGCCAAAATGAAATTCGACATTTCTTCATATGATGTGATCAAACCCCTCAATAACTCAACTATCTGAGAAGCGAGTTGAAATCTAAGCTTGAAATGATGGAAAGGACCTCACGATAAAGTACATAAAAGGCATTCCAGCAATTGTGAAAAAAACTTTACCAAACAAAACTCTAGAATTAAGTATTGATATTGAACTACTAAATCCTGATGTTTTGTTTATCCGACACATGGCTCAAGCCGGATCAATCAGTTGCTCTGGGAGGTTATTTACTTGCAGGCTCCTACATCCGAAGCAACTATGGAGATGGTGGTGTTTGTATTTTGTTCAGCAGAGATCGCATTTCAAACCTCTCGAGTACTCCCAGTTCGTGGAGGACAAACATTTTGAATTTGTTGCTATTGAACTCTCTAAATTGAATACCGTTATAATTTGTTATTACCACAGCCCCTCGAGGACACACTGTTACCATGTAAAAATCATACGATATTGTGTGTCTAGGAAACAGACATAAATTACCTCGACTCAATTATAACAAATACTGTCAAACTGAGAAACACACTAGATTCGTACAATTTAAGAAATATTATCTCAGTACCCACAAGAATTACTGAGACGTCTGAAACCTGCTTAGATCACATATGTTTAGATAGGGATAGGGCGGCGTCAGTCGATAGTGTTGTCTATTATAACGGTCAGTCCGCCCACCATTCTCAATATGTATTAATACTTCAAAGAAATTGACAAAAAAGTATTGGCTACGATCCTATTCTGACAAAAATATTTCAAAATTTCGAAATTGCTTGTCACAAAACAATTGGAATGTGATTTATGTCAATAACACCGATGTCAATTCTCGTTTCGACTACTTCATGGATAATATTACAAAATTACATGACTTATGCTTCCCTCTTAAATTAAAGTCAACTTCACGAGTTATTAAAAGCTGAAACAATTTTTTGGCTCCGCTTTATTATTTCGCCATTTACCAAATTATTTTTGGTCTAACCTGTATATTTAATTTAAATCATAAGCTGATGAGTAATTTGTCGTGTGCTTAATTAAGCATTATTTTCCGAGAGGTGAGAACAAATCAGGTATGATGGGACTTTCAAATTTTATAATTCCCATATTAATTGCATTTCTTTAGCTCTAAATTGACAGTTTTACCCAAGAATTTAACCTTGGAAGCAATGTTGCTGTTCTGATTTCATTTTCAACACCTGCTGGCGTTCTGCCTAGCTCCTGACTTGACTTCAATTACCGATGCATCCACGGCGCTTTTGACCACTGTGTATAGCAGCTCACGACCAGCATTTGTTTAACTGCAACTTATGGACGTTGGAGGTTCGAGGTTAGTGTTACAAGCTAATTCGGACTGGCTATTCCGAGATTAATATTATATTAAATTATCTTCAATACCTGGAATTTATATTCGTACATTCCAAAACTATCGCTATTTAAAGTTTAAATTTATACTTTCCGTTATTAT
This sequence comes from Agriotes lineatus, assembly GCA_940337035.1. Taxonomy (NCBI): domain Eukaryota; kingdom Metazoa; phylum Arthropoda; class Insecta; order Coleoptera; family Elateridae; genus Agriotes; species Agriotes lineatus. The sequence goes on along the minus strand of CALNHX010008960.1, from coordinate 32,610 downwards.
TACATGTAAAGTTCAAACTCATACATTCACTTGTTTTTAATATTTGAAGCTTAAAGGGTATATTTAATTTTGATTAATATTTAAAGCAACAATTTAGGTGTGTAATTGAACCTTTGTAAAAGGAGCATTCACGCTTTTTGCTTTCAATAGCCTGAACAGAAAGGTTTTATTAAATGACAGCGGCATGCATATCACTCGATTCGTTTATGGTTACAATTAATTTAATAACCCGAAAGGGGTTTTTGATCTATGTGCGTGTCGCAACCTTAATTTAACTTGCACAGCCCTATTATGTCTTTAGTTGTGATCAAATTATTTTGACTATTCAATTCACCTGTCATCTGTCAAAAAGTGACCAATGAAAATTCAGAATTCTGACGTTTCTTGACCAATAAAAAAAATATCAGTGGATATATCTTCCTAGAAGGTATTCAAGTTACTATTTTTAACAAATGCGATTTTTATTAGAAAAAGTCAATATTAGTGTTCTGTTACTATAGAAATTGCGTAGTTTGTTGCTAGATTTACTAAAAACTAAATTGAAAAGGTAGTTTGGTTCATTAAATAGTCCCTCGAATACCATTCTTAGTCGAAGTTAAGTAGATTATTTTTGCGGTGGTATCACTACTCACATCCATTGCGCTTGGGATTAGGACTCGTGCTAGCGCACTCGTCCTAATCGTACCAAAGCACAATGGACATTCGTGACACCACCGCAAAAATAGTCGACATAACTTTGACTACTCATGGTATTATAAGTGATTATTTATTATTGAAACTACAAGATTATTCAGTAGTTATTATCGACTGTTTTAAAAATGGCGACCCAGATCTTTTCGCTACTTGAGCAGTTGGAGTAGTTTCGTAATTGGGTAAGATTTTGTCTAATTAGATTTATTTCGTCAAATAGTCGATCTTCATTTTGAAACCATTTTTCGCGCGCCTTCATTGTTTTCTCAATTTATTCAATTATTTCAGACCTAACCTGTATATTTTTATTTGAATTATAATCCATTGCATTTCGAATACTTAAATTTTCCAAACCAGCGCATTTTGTAACTGGATTGCGTTGCTATCGTTAGCGCGGTACACTTTTGACCAGCTTTATCTGTTATCGCTGGGCGTTGGAATGCGAGTTTTCTTGTTGAAGCAAACGTTTCGGGCCGGCAGTTGTTCTTCTGGCCTCGGCCGACGCATTTCGCGCGGTCGAGGTTTGATTTTTAATTAAGTCAAGAGTACGTGTGCTCAACCAATTTTTACCAGAATTTTATTTCCAAGGGCTGACTATAATCAGCTCTTAATCGACAGTTTTACCTGACTTAATTTTCAACACCGGCTAATGTCCTACCTAGCTCCTGCAATGTGGGAGTGGCTCTGCTTCAATTACGGGCGCATCCAAGGTGCTTTTAACCACAGGGTATAGCAACCCCCGGCCAGCATTTGCCTGTCAGCAACTTATGGGCGTTGGAGGTTCGAGGTTAGTGTTACTTTTGTGGTGAATACCGCATTAAAAGTGCATGGCCTCTCTGCTTTCAAGCTGATTCGGACTGGCTACTCCGGGATGAATATTATATTAATTTATCTTCCATACTTTAAATTTTGAATTCGTACATTCGATAACTATCAGTATTTAAAGTTTAAATTTATACTTTTCGTTATTACTAACATGTAAAGTTTAGACGCATACGTTCAATCAGTTTTAATATTTGAAGTTTAAATGCGTATACTCAATTACAATTAATATTGAGAGCTACAATTTATATGTGTAATCAAACCTTTGTAAAAGAAGCATTCACGTTTTTTGTTTTCAATAGCCTGAACAGAGAGATTTTTTTAAATGACAGCGATATGCATATCACTCGATTTATATGTGGTTACAATTAATTTCATAACCTAAAAGGGGTTCTTGATCTTGGTGCGTGTCGCAACCTTCAATTAATTTGCACGTTTCTATCATTATTACATTCTCTATGACCAAATTATTCTAATTATTTAATATTGAATTACCATTATAGACTGCAGATTATTTAGCGTTAATAAATAAACGCTAGTCACTTGTAGTTTATTTAAATTATTTGAAATCATCTGATTTCTGGCGCCCATATCCTTTCTTTTGAAGACTTTGCAGGGTACACATCTGGTGGTTTGAATCCACGACCATATCGCCGAAATTGAGTTAGCTCGGCCATCGCGGTAAGTGAAGATTTTTTAAAGCTTCCATGTTGTACAAACTTTAAGGAAGTTAATCTGCGGTTTTTACTACCATTGATTATTTTATTTAATTAACCGCAGGTCAGCTTCTTTATCGTTTCAAAGCTGGATTATATCAGGAATTAAAATATCAAGTGCTAAAAAAGGCAGCTGAAATGGCAACTAAAATTTATTACTGATGAAAATTTTAAAAAATATGTGAATAAATATTGTAGCATATTAAAGAGGGTTGTGCGTAGGGCTAAACGATTGGACATTGACAAAAAATTCAACTCATCTGAGACGGGGAAGGCGAGCATCAAAAAGCGTTGTTGTGAGTTGACACACGAAGAAAACAATATAACTAATCCGGACCTGATAGCAGATGCGTTCAATATGTGTTTTCTAAATATGGTTAGGACTGCTGGTCGAAACACAAACTTATCTCGCATCGATACTTATTTAAGCAGATTAAACTGCTTTTTTATAAACGCAACGAACAAACTTGAAATTCAAAGAAGTGTCTCCACGCTAAAAAATAAATATTCTTCTGGTTATGATATTTCACTATTTCTCGTAAAACGAATTATAGATTTAATTTCAAAACCACTAGCTGAGTTCTTCAATTCTTCAGTCACACAAGGAATTTTTCCAAACTGTTTTAAATTGGCCATCATTACTCCTTATATAAAAAAGATGATAATAAACTTGTTACTAATTATCTCCCTATATCGTTGTTATACGTTTTTGCTATTCTGTTTCAGTGAGCAATTGCTGCAATAATTGAAGATATAAGCATTAACTTGGAGGGAAAATTATTCTGTGGAATGATAGTATGTGACCTCTCGAAGGCATTCGACAGCGTGGACCACGCTATCCTGCTGCATAAGCTATGGTTCTATGGAATGCGTGGAGTTGCCCTTGATCGGTTTACTAGCTATTTGACACGCCGATCACAGAAAGTAATTTAAAAATCAGAATTTGAGGATCGAGTTCTATCTAATATGGGTGAAGCCATAAAAACACTAAATTTCAGTCGCTTTTGCAGTAAAATAACGACGTTCTTAGCTGACAAAGCACACTATGACTATAATGAGTTCTTAGCCATATTAAGCACTCATACTAACCTGCCCAAGTAATATTTTCCACTTGAATTGGCATCCCTTAATAAATCCCCAACAAGCGGTCGCTCAGTGATGACTTTACGGTACTTTTCTGCAGGTTCCACAGGAGCAATGGCCTTTTTGAATTCTACAAGAAAAGCTTTACTTAAACATTCCCAAAATTGCACCGTTACAGTACCAGGGCAGCCTTCATTTTTCCACACGTTCCAAGACTCCTCCCTCTGCAATATGTTTTTAATGATCACAGCAAATTTGTCACCGTCTGGTGGAGTCTCTCTAAGTAGCAAATACACTTTATCCGTGATATTTTGCACCCACTCCTTTTGGTCCGCTTTCAGTTCATAATTTTCCCTGAAATTAGAAGCAAAATCAGTTTTAAAAACCTAAAATAGCAGCTGATACCTACGATTTGAATTTAACACTGGATGTGAGGTACTGGAACAGAATTAAAAACTGCAGAAGGACGTAGCGTCTGAAGTTAACGTCATAGATTTGAAGGTCCAATAGCTTTTGGTTGGTTAAATATTTGGAAAAATAGGGTGTATCATCAGCGTCGCCTTCGTCAGATTCCTTACTCACATAATCTAATTTTAAGCCTTGAAATGTGCTTAATATACTCGAAGCGTACTATATTAAAGGCAACTGTTAGTCAAACAAATTTAAAATTTATCGCTCGGACTTACCATACAAAATACCTTCCACTGCATTTTATTATAGCACTGATTTGGATTCCTAAAGAAATCTTGCAGTGACCAAAATTTACAGTACAAACTATAATCTATTTTAATATTTTTCTTGGACCCATCAATCTCGATTTCAGTAACTGAATCTTCTAATACGTTAGCTGCACCGTACTCTGTTAAATTTTCCAAATTAAATTCGCTTACAATGTTTAGACCTGATCTCTCAGAAAAGGGGAAAAATTTTGCTAGAAATAGCAATATGCGACCACAAAACACCGTAGCACTGGAACGAGAGAGTCGCCTTAGCAGATCGTTACACATGCGCAACAAATTATTTTTGCAGGAGGTGAAGAACAGCTCCTCCTTCCACACATTCACCTCCTCTTCCACAAATGTGAACATGTCTTCGCATACTTCCAGTGTGAGCGAGTCGAAAATGTCAGCAAGCAGCATTACTGGTATGGTTGGCGTCGCCATTTCCTTACGGCACACCTCAATGGACAGTTTGACGAAGTCTTTTAGAATCTGTATGTTGCTTGCTTGTTCGAGCAGCTCCAAACCGTAGTCGCGAAAAGCTTGATCTAACGCGGCCTTTAGGTCGACTGGTGCTTTGCCCAACGATTTGTTCTTGTTTTCCAGTGGTTCCAGATTATTTGATTGCAATACATCTTGGAGCAGGTTCTGTGGAGATTTTGAGGTACATTGAAATGTAAGGTTATGTTTGGTAGCTTACCTTATAGTCTACCTTAATAGTTTGATAATTCACAGCCATTTTCGCAAATAATGAACAAACTACCACTAACTCACATTTACTGCTTTAAAAGACGTCTTTAGACTTTTTGGTTGCATAAATTCCTATTATTGTAGGTTAAACGATCTTCGAATTATAATACAAACAGCTACAATGCCACCAACATTGAAGATTGAACTAAATTGTTAAATTTAAATGTTCCCAAAACTCGTGGCATTCAGCTAATATTAAAAATCTGGTGTGATACACGCACAAACTTCCTTTTACAGTGACCATATAATTAGCCAAAAATTTTATTTGTAATTTTTAAGCATTTGTCAAAAATTTTCAAAAATTACAAATTCTACAGAAACCGTACAAAATAGAGCGTTAGTTGAAGAGACAAATTTTCAACAGTAGGTAATTATATAAGTGGTGATAATTTTTTGATAATTTTAACTAGATTCCCGAAAAGTCCACCAGTGAGATTTCTAATCTAGTTAAAATTATAAAAAAAAATATTACCGGTTATAGATAGGGTTTGATGGAGCTTCCAAATGAGTGTCCTGTTATTTTTAACAACTGTTGCTCACCTACTCCACTTTTAGCTAGTTGTGTGTACAGCAGAATAACGATTTGCATGGTTTGTGAAAAAATAGTCGCTGTAATCAGCTACTAGCAAATAGTGTAATTTTGATGCTATTGGCAGATTTGAATTTCTTTCTCATTACTATCGGCTGATAGGACTGTTTAAAAAATAATCTCTAAAATTTTAACCTTTTTTCGCCATATGGGTCAGATGAGGAACGTACCACTATTTTGCATTTTAAAACACAAAAAAAATAATTTTGAAGCTGCAGAGCCATAGAGGCCTGTTGGTCCATCAAAGGAACATACATTTATGTCAGTTTGCAGCCTGGGAGCGCCACCTGTGATTAGCAAGTGTATAATACAATTTCAATGGCCGGTACTTGTGACAGCGGGTTAAATGTATATGTTTACAGTGTGAAATCTAACAAAATCGTAAGTAAATGTACCTAATAAAAATTCTAAACTAGCTTCTAGCTGTTTTCAGTATATATAGAACGCATTAGCAATAAAAAAACTTTAGAAATTTGTCTTAGAATGCTAAAAAATACTTTGTTCCTGTTTAGGAACAGTAGTCATTTTCATGATTTTGTTTTGTTCCTGATTAGGAACATTAGGCAATACTTTAAAATTAGGTATAGGTAACCTTAGTTCTAATGATCGTTTCTCGGTTTAGAATGACACCTAGTCTTCGTAGGTGAATTCCAGTTCCCCCTATTGAGAGTGAAGACGAAAATTTCAGCGATACAGATGATGACCCTGATTACGTAAAAGATTCAGGAACTGACAGTGAAGAAAATAATGGATACGAGGAATCATCACAAGATGAACCTGTGGCCTCTTCTAGTAAAAAACAACAAAAAAAAAATAAAAAGAAAAGTTGTGAATATGTATGGAAGAAGATATGTTCTTCAAGCCCGCCTTTAGTAATTCCTGATTTCGTTGAGGAAGGAATTGAAGACGTACCTGAAATAGGTAGACCTTACCATTACTTCAAGTTATACTTTGATCAGGACATTTTACAGCATATTGTTTTCGAAAGTAACAGATATGCATTGCAAAAAAACCCAAATAAACCCTTACAATTAGACGCTGATGAGTTAGAAATTTTTTTGGGTGTAATATTCTATATGTCTATCATCCACTTACCACGAACCCGGATGTACTGGGCCAGAGATACAAGAATACCACAAGTTGTAGATAAAATGTCTCGTGATAAATGGGAAGCAATCAAAGCAAACTTGCATTTCAATAACAATGAAAACGAAGTCAGAGGTGATGAGATGCATAAAATTAGACCTCTTGTTACACACTTTTGTAGGAAATATAAAGAACACGTTCCCATCCCTCAGATGATGTGTGTGGATGAGCAAGTGGTTCCATTCAAAGGTCGTTCTACGCTAAAGACGTATAATCCAAACAAGCCAAATAAATGGGGGTACAAGGTATTTGTACTGTGTGACGTACGAGGTGTTAGTTATGACTTCGAAATTTACACAGGAATGATTTTACCAGTTCATGGGAGACCAGATTTGGGATCTAGTAGTAATATAGTGCTAAGAATGGCAGAAATAATTCCTGAAAACAGGAATCATCTGCTATACTACGACAACTGGTTTTCTTCGTTACCTCTTATGTCTACATTACAGAAACGTGGAATAGGTTCTCTAGGCACAATACGAAGTAACAGAATTCCTGGTCTTACACTAACTAGTGACAAAGATTTGAAAAAACTTGGAATAGGTACATATGAAGAATTTTGTGCTACAGTCGATGGTTCTGAGATACGCGTAGTAAAATGGTTCGACAACAAGGCCGTAACCCTAGCTAGTACCTTTTGTTGGGGGTATAGTGGGTGTTTAGGGGTAGCACCTTTCACCCAGTGTCGGCCACTTCTGCACGCAGGCAGTTGGACACTGGGGTACTGGTCCCCAAACACTCATAACTCTCACCAGTGGCTCCAAGAAGCTGCAGTGCATGCAGCGGCCATACCCTGGTACACTGTCTTGGCCGGCAGACTAAACCTGGTAGAGGGGGATCCCAAACTATAGGGATCTAACATGGTAGTCCCACCATCATGCATAAAGTCTAGTATGGGAGGAAAGGCAGATTGTGTCGATAGGCACCTAACCACTGGCAGACGTCGCATATCTAGCAGAGCATAGTCGAAGGCTTGGAGGGTACCAGCAGGGACCATAGTACTGGGAGGCCAGAGACTACATCTGAAGACTTCTCCAATCGTGTCAGTCTACTGTCCCATTGGACTTAGAAGCCTGAAGACTAAAGAGTGGATTTACACCTGCGCAACTGTTTATCCACTATAAATATATCCACGCGTCTTTGATCATTGCTAGCCCACGGACTCGATTTGGACAAAAAAGACCTTTGGCGATGGACAAATGGCGACGGGGTAAGGGCTGATGTTCCTGCACCTAGTCAAATGTTTACACAAAGGCGGTCATGGGAGAGTGGTCGCTCATGCATTTATTGTAGGTAAAAATGCAAGCTCGGCAGCACCTATGGCGACAAAGCAGCCCTATTCAGGGAAGCGCTGCTTTCTCCAATTAGGGGAGGGGACTAGAAAAGGTGTCCTAAAAACCGCTTACCTCACAAAAACTCAACGGGTGATAACCACGGTCGCTCGTGCATCAACTATATACGTGATCGAACACTGAAAAGAAAAATTAATTCATCACTACTCCAAGTAGCCACTTGGAATGTCCGGACCTTACAAGACAATCAAAACAGCATTCACCCAGAAAGGAAGACCACTATCGTAGCACGTGAACTACAGAGATATGGAATTGACCTGGCCTTGTTAACTGAGAGCCGCCTTGCAGGCGAAGGACAACTTACAGAACATAAAGGGGGCTACGTATTTTACTGGAAAGGTCGCCCAGACACACAAAAAAGGCAAAATGGGGTCTGCTTTGCTATTAAAAAGAGCATAGCTACGAAATTGACAAACATACCCACAGGCATTTCTGATCGAATAATCACGCTGCGATTACAACTAAGCGATAAAAGACATATGACATTAGTTGGCGCCTACGCACCCACAATGGATAATCTAGATGAAGTTAAAAACCAATTCTACGAGGATCTTGACAGAATATTGCACAAAATACCGCAAAGTGACAAACTAGTACTCTTGGGTACTTTAATGCCCGTGTTGGCTGTAATCCACTTGCCTGGCCAGGCATAATAGGCAAGCACGGGATAGGTAAAGAGAACGAAAACGGTACGAGACTTCTATCCCTATGCGCCCAGTACAATCTCTGTATCACAAACACCTGGTTTAGACAAAAAAATAAGTACAAGACGACCTGGATGCATCCCAGATCCAAGCAATGGCATATAATAGACTATATAATTGTGCGCAAGAAAGATATATCAGATGTATGCATTACTAAAGCTAAAAGAGGAGCACAATGCTGGACGGATCATACACTAGTGGTCTCAAAGTTACGGCTTCACCTTAGGAACCCCACAAGAAACTCTCAGATCACACCCAAGAAATTAGACATAAAGAAATTGGAATTGATAGATGTAGAGACCAAACTTAGACAGGGTGTGGAAAACCTCTGTGACGTACCACAAAATGATCATGAATTTTCTCCACAAAAATGGACGAGATTCGTTAAAGAACTATACGACGTGTCAAAAAACACGCTTGGATTTCTCAAGAAAAAACACCAAGACTGGTTCGACGACAATAATGTAGAACTAAACGAACTACTAGGTAAATATCGAACTGCACTGCAGAAAAGGGAGGTAAATAAGTCCTCTGTAATACTCAAACAACAAGCAGACCAACTACATGCACAACTTAAAACTGTGACAAGATCGTTAAAAGAACAGTGGTGGAAGGACAGAGCCCTTGAGCTACAGCAGCTTGCTGACACAAATCAAACTGGGCTATTCTACGACAAACTGAAAGAAGTCTGTGGACCTACAATGCGCAGAACAGCGCCACTAAAAGCACTGGATGGACGGCGCCTCACAGGAAAAGACGAAATATTGGAGCGCTGGCTTGAACACTTTAGGAACTTGCTAAATACCGAAAATGCACCTGATATGGAATTCATTACCAGTCTACCAGACAGACAACCTGCAGAGGGTCTTGACAATATGCCCACTTTAGAAGAAGTGCAGAAGGCAATTTCTGAAATGAGAAAAGGTAAAGCGCCAGGGAACGATGGAATTCCTGCGGAAATCTACAAAGCAGGTGGAATAAACTTACATCAGAAAATACACCACTACTTATGCCAAATGTGGAATACAGAATCGGTGCCCCAAGAATTCAAAGTTTCCATCATAACCACAATCTACAAGGGTAAAGGGGACTCTAGCGATTGCAATTCCTATCGGGGCATATCTCTTCTCGATATCGCTGGAAAAATTCTAGCAAGAATCCTTTTAACACGTCTGCAAGCTTTAGCCGAAGAAATATTACCGGAGTCACAGTGCGGCTTCCGTGCAAACCGTGGAACATGCGATGCTATATTCACCATTCGCCAGTTGCAAGAAAAATGCCTCGAGCAATATCAGCCTTTGTATGCCTGTTTTGTAGATTTAGAAAAGGCATTTGACAGAGTTCCACGGGAGGCCCTCTGGCAAGTTCTGAAAAAAATGGGCTGCACACCAAAATTCTTAAACATGGTGCGGCAACTACATGATGGCATGATCTGTAGGATAAGGAAAGATGGACAACTCTCAGATGAGTTTCCCGTAACAGTTGGAGTAAAGCAGAGCTGTGTGCTTGCGCCCACCTTATTTGCTGTATACTTTGCAATTACCATCAAGCAGGCTCTACAAGGAATGTTTGATGCTGTACATATCAAATACCGATTCAACAAGGGCCTTTTCAATCTTTCTAGACTAAAGGCATCAACCAAAGTAAATCTAACCAGGATAATCGAAATTCTGTATGCTGACGATGTATGCTTAGTGGCAAACTCTCCTGAAGCACTTCAAGAATGCATTACACGACTACACCACGCATGTACAAAATTCGGCCTGAAAATCAACTGCTACAAAACCGAAGTGATTCAACAACATGTAAGGAATCAGATAGATCCTGTACCTATGAACATCAGTATAGAACAAACCAAACTTAGACAGGTTGAGAACTTTGTATACCTTGGTAATAATATTTCAGAAGATAATAAGATTGATGTAGAAGTAAACAGAAGACTTGCGCATGCAGCCATGACTTTTGGCAAGCTACGTCAAAAATTATTCAACTCCCACGATGTTACAGTACAAACGAAGTTAAGAGTGTATAAAGCAGCAGTTATTCCCACACTTATGTATGGGTCTGAAACATGGTGTGTATATAGACGTCACATCAAAAAACTAGACCAGTTCCATCTGAAATGCATTCGTTCTATAATGAACATAAAATGGCAGGACTACGTTACTAACACTGATGTCTTAAGGAGAGCTCACATGCAAGGCATGGAAGCCATGCTTATGCAACAACAGCTACGTTGGTGTGGACACGTCCTCCGAATGCCTTCTAGCAGATATCCGAAACAACTACTTTATTCGGAGCTACTATATGGAGAACGGGAAGTAGGGGGGCAAACTCTTAGGTATAAGGATGTGATGAAACGCCACATAAAACGATGTAATATACCCTTAGCCACATGGGAGGGCGATGCTACTAATCGTAATCTCTGGAGGAGGTACATAAACTTCAGAGTCGAAGAATATGAGCAAGGGCGACTTCAAGAACTAGACAGGAAGAGACAGGACTTAAAACAAAGGCAGACTCTCGTCATTATCTACACCTATGATGAAAACGGAAACTTGTACTGCTCTCACTGTGGCAGAGTCTTTAGAAATAAAGTGGGGTGGCATAGTCACCAGAAAACACATCAGGATATAGACTAAAATTTAGCAATGATCGCTGTGGCCGAACCGGCTAGGATCTACACAGTACCTTTTGTGGAGCTCAATCAATAGATGAGACAAAGAGATTTTCCAAAAAAGAAAATAGAGAGATTAGTGTGAGTCGCCCTTTTATTGTAAAACAATACAATGCATTCATGGGCGGAGTGGATCTGCTAGATGGTCTAGTTTCGTATGATAGAATACATATGAGATCTAAAAAGTGGTACCTCCGTATATTTTTTCATTTTATGGATATGTGTTTTGTCAATGCTTGGAGGCAGTATTGCAAAGACATGATGAAGCAAGGACTTGATAATAAAGATCTGCCAGACCTTTTCAAATTCCGGAGTGAACTTGCTGAAGCTCTTTGTAAGTTGGGTAAATCAACACTCTCAAGGAAGAAAAGACGACGTCCGTCATCTTCAAATCAAATAGATATCAACTATGAAAACAAGCAAAAAAATCTGTTGTGATACACTCACACAACTTCCTTTTACAGTGATCTTATAATTAGGCAAAAATTTGATTTTTAATTTTTAAACATTTGACAAAAATTTTCAAAAATTACAAATTCTACAAAAACGGTACAAAACAGAGCGTTAGTTAAAGAGACAAATTTTCTCTAAAATTTTAAGTTGAATTCAAAAATATAATAATATACCGGGTGTTCTATTTAAAATAGGAGTTTATTCAAAATAGGAAAAGAAACAAAGAAACCCATTTTAGAAGTATTCAACTAGAAAGTCGCCTACCTCACATCAATACACATTAAAAATGTAATAAAAATGTAAAGTTTGAAAAAAATGGTTAGAGCCGTTTTTGAAAAAATAAAAAAAACTGAATAAATCACAAGAGTAAACACCTACTTCCGGTTATGCGATTTTCTTCAAAAGCTTTTCGTCTCATCTATATAGTACATAAAACATATATATGAATTTGAACCACATACCTCTTTTCGTTTTTGAGATATTCTGTTCACAAGCAGACAGACAGACAGACAGACCAATGAACAAAAACATGTTTTTTGGGTTTAGGGGACTCGAAAACGTGAAGATCTGTTGAAAACTCAATTTTGAATTTTTGGGGTGAATCCAATACTTTCTTTATCGTAAAAGGAAGTAAAAAGATATTACACAGTGTGTGTTTATGCTCTCTCGGACGATAAAGATAAAAACACCAAAGATAAATTTGATAAAAAATTGATGGAGGTATCGGGTGATAGAGAAGAAATTATAATTTTGGGGTATTTCAAACCAAGAACGGGTGGTAAGATCGACGACAATCTAGTAGAGAGACATTGTGATGATAGAGTGAATAACAGCGGTAAACGACTCATTGAGTTATTTGAGCAATATTAGCTAAAAATATTAAACTGATTCTACAAACACAAATATATTGATACATATACGTGGATACAGCTGACGTACAACTAAAATCAGATACAGAGTACGTTATTTATAAGCAATGTTCGAACAGACAAGTAGAAGATGTAAGATTTTAAAGAAGAATGAAATATGAGTCAGATCACTACCTTGTTCGATCTAAACTATACTTACCAATCATAATATGACTCAATTCAAGGAATGCAACATAGAACCACATATTCATACATTAAAAACTCCACGGGGTACAATATAGATAGTTTAAACGGAGACCAGTTATTTATACACAATGAGCCTCAGTACTAAATTAAATTAGGTCAGTTACTTTCTGCATATATAACGAAGTAATAAAAAAGGTTAATGAAGCAGCACACGAAGCCCTGGGGGATTTACAGCGTAATACAAATAACAAAACACACTCGTAGAACGAAGAAATAGAAAATGTGATTGGGGAGAAGCGACAACTATACCAACGGTCGGTGGCTATCAACTAATGGCATACAAGATAAACAAAATTATGCACGTAGAAACAGAGAGCTGTTGCAAAGGCAAAGAAAAGGATGTGGTAGAATGGATTTAAACTTATTGACAACTATTTGGGAACTACAGGATCTAGTGAAGCTTGGAAGACAATAAAAACTTTAAGAACAAACAACAAAGAACGTAGTAGGTTGCAAACAATACCCATCTCTCTCAACAACAACAACGGAGGAGGAGGAAAGAGAGAATCTCTCTCTTTTCCTCCTCTCTCCGTTGTTGTTGTTGTATAGTTAAATAGATAACTCCTTCACAAAACAAGATGAAATAACCGTATAAGGAGCAACAACAGCCAACAGCATCTGGAACTGGTGGGGCCCCAATAGAGCTATTAAACGAAGACCAGAAAATTTTTTCGAATTGCTGACATATATATCTTATTCGTTTCTAAGAGGAGATACACTGCAGGATGAACAGTAATTTATACCAAAAGAGGAATAGCATCAAGTGCTCAAATTCTAGAGCTCTTACTGTTACAAACTCCATACACAGGGTCTACGGAAAGAGAATTAAAGAGAACATGAGATAGAAGATGTTGAGGAACAAAATTGATTCCGTGCAGCATGATCTATCATAGACAATTTATTCTGCCTAAAACAAATACTGGAGAAGAGATTGGCAAATAACCTTGAAACACATATGATATTCATAGACTTTCCAAAAGCTTACGATAATATTCCGTTATTCAAGCTCTGGGAAGTAATGCAAGAATGAAGAAAATATACGTACAGACAGTATACAGAAATTGTACAATAAAGTAGGACAACAGATATCCCGTGAAATTATTGTGACAAAAGTATATTATTCAAATTGTTCATACACGCAGCTCTTGAACATTGGAATTAAAAATGCCGAAATATGGGAGCGCCTATACCAGACGGCAGATTATTTACTTTACATTTTTCCCACGACCAAGTTATTTTCGCCGCAGATGAAATGGATATGCAGTACATGCTACAAAAGTGGAATGAAAAATACAAGTAGGGCTTGCACATATATACCTCTAAAGCTGAATACATAGACGTTGGTGACGCAACTAAATAGATACTGGCACTATTAAAGCTGCGACACGTTATAAATATCTGAGTGTGAAAATCACTAATAGTGAAGGTAGTGACGCTGAAATAAAAAGCAGAATAGGCCATTGAAAAGCAGTAATACGACAGCTCAACAGGAGACTTTGAGGTAAACAGATCACGAAGAGGAAAAAAATACTATGTACAAGACAACTGTTGAAAACATAAGCACACATGGGGCAAAGTTATTAAAAATCAATAAACAAAATACATCCAAATCAAGATCTATGAAAAGGGATCACTGGAAGAGGTGTTGCAGAGTATGGAGAATGGGTCACGTACGAAATTCGGAGATACCAGAAAGAATGGGAAAAGATATTGATGCAACAGAGATCGTCGAAGTAAAGCGACTGAAGTGGTACGAACATGTACAGATTGTCAGATTTTCGATGAGATTAAATATAAATCTCAGATATTATTGCATCTAAAGCAAAATAATTTGCGTATTATGGGGCAACTTTTGAGCAGAAACGTGATGGTGAAAACAGAAGTCGAATATCTGTATTGGTTTCCGAGTTATAGTGGAAAAATAAAACACAGTTCATTTGTTTTTTTAAATATAAAAAATATGGATTTTTCTACGTAGATTAATATAATTCAGTCGGAATTAATATGCTGTCTATAGTTTTTGAGTTACGCCTTAAAACCTTGTTTTTATATGTACACGTTGTAGTTGCGTTTGACTGCACCAAATAACATGTTTTTACCTTTCCAAATATACAGGGAATTTCTCCTTTTGTACACGTTGTGGTAACCTAGCGTATTGTGGTATCACTAAAACTACTAACGTAAACACAAACGACTTTATTCTTCGTACGGTCTACACAGTATGAATACTACCGATCAACTAACTAACTTTTCGATAAAGCATTAATGTGATATTTTATTACCTAAACTTATGACTAAGACTAACTCATTTTTATATGACTAATACATATGCTAAAAATCAAGAGGTAACTATATAATTTATATAACAGAATGTGACACAGGTGTATTAGCATTTCTCCATACCCCTCCTTACTTCACGAGAACCAAAGGTAGTAGTTTGGGTGATGTCTTTGATCCTCTCCATTGCTCTGATTATCATAGCCAGATGGTTTCAAACTGGTTTCATCTGTTGATGTAGGTCGGGTAGAATATGGGATCGGCAAGGTTGAAGTAGTTTCTGGTGTGACTGTGGTTTCTGGCAACCTTTTTACATGTGCAACATTTCGTTTAATTGTTTTATGATCTCCAAAAAGAGTTAGTTCGTTTCTATTTCTATGTAGTACGTCATATTCTGTGTTGCTAAAGTTACGTGTCAGTTTATGTGGAAATATGGTGTTCTTTACTACAACTCTGTCTCCTGGTTTAATTTGATTTGTCGTAGTTCGTCTTTTACTGTCTTCTTTTCTTTTCCCTACTTCTTTTTTTGTTATGTCCCTGTGTTACACTTCGTCATCTAGCGTTTCTGTAGCTATGCCCTCCAGGCACGGGATTTTGTCTCGAATTCTTCGATTAAAGAGTAGCTCCGAAGGTGACTTTTCGGTTGTACCATGAGGTGTAACATTATACATCATTATGTAGGACATGATCTCCTTTTTGTAGTCCTGTCGATTTTTCAAAAAAACTAATTTGCAGCCGTTTCTTAAGTGACATGTTCATGTTTTCTACTTCCCCGTTAGCCGGTGGCCAATATGGCGATAAATTAACTATCCCAATACCATTAGTATCGCAGAATTTTTTAAATTCGTCACTATTGAAATTGGTGGCGTTATCCACTTTAATAGTTTTTGGCAAACCCAGCCTGCAACAAATTTCTTCTAGTGCTCGAATGCCAGTTGACAAAGTGGTGGATTTTGTAAATATGGCTTCAACGTAATGAAAATAATAGTCAATTACTACTAACATATGCTCTTGATGTGGTGGTTCGCCTGACATGTACTGAATGGCCAGGTATTGCCAGGGTCCCGATGGAAGTTTTTGTTGTAACATTGCTGACGGTTGATTTGGTTGTGTTACTAATAAACATTTACGGCAACTTTTAACATGTTTCTCTCGACTTCTCTGTCTATTTGTGCTAGTTTGTGACTTCGAAGGTTTGTCGGAACCACGATATTATTATCCCTCAGGAGCATCGGCCCCATTGAGGTGAGTTCTAGGCGAAATGGATAAAATGGACTGTTGTCGTTTGCTGTCCAGGAGTTGTCCGCAAGTTTATTGATAACCTCTGGGATTTCCGTATCGACTTTACTTCCAGATATAATTTCCGAAGTTGATAGTGCTTTCGGCACGGTTTCTTTAATCATCGTTTTCACCTGATGTTCATTTGGTTCGTCAAAGGTTGCGTCTGGTTCTAATCTGCATAATCTCGAAAGAGGATCCGCAATGTTCGATTTTCCTGATCTGTATTTAATAACCTTCGTTCTATTCTTGCTGGTGGTTTTGATGTGGGTTTAAATATAGTTTCTAACGGCTTGTGATTCGTCACTAGTTCGAAATTTATTCCTGCCAGGTAGAAGTAAAATCTTTCAACGGCCCACAGCAAGAATAGACTCTCTTTCTCAGTCTGCGAATATCGACGTTCAACGGCAGTGAGACTCTTACTAACAAAATGAAATTACGCGAGGTTCGTTCTTCTCGCCAAATTGTAGCAATACGGCTCCTAAGGCAATGGGCAGCAATAAATTGTGTGAATAGTTTAAAATCGAAAAATGCCAAAGTGGGTAGTTTTCCCAACTCTTCCTTTTTCTTGTTCGTGTTTTCCCCAATGAAATTGTCTTTCGTTTTGTATCAGTACCCTCAGTGGTTCCGTAAGATCTTCCAGATTAGGTATGAATTTTCCGACATACAGTGAATTTATTTTAATGGTTAACATAGCAGTTTTGTTTCTATGCCAGCATTTAATCATACAGGTCACTTCCATAGTTACTAATGAAATCAATATATTAGAGCGTTTGTTTTACGAGTTAACATACGAATTTAAATTAGGGTACTTAATAAGAAATTTAAATGTTGTTACTGGAATGTAGGTATGCAACTAAAAAGTAGATACGTAGAGACAATTTGTGTGTTGTATCTTTTCTTCAATGGTATACATTAGGATAACTATTAATTGTCTTTTTGACAAGTAATAATTCCTATGTTAACTCGTAAAATACACGCTCTAATCTATTGGTCTCATTTTTAACTATGGAAATGACCTGTATGATTAAATGGTGGCATAGAAATGAAACGCTTATGTTGACTATTAAAATAAATTCCCTGTATGTGACAAGCCCTAAGAAACTCCTTACTTCTTCTTTGTTGGTTGGGGCTCGAAAATCGAGTGTAACTTTGATTTTTTTGGGTCTGGCATTATCTCTGACGATGGCAAAACATATCCTAAGAATTCCAATTCATGTACTTTAGTAGAATGGGGACACCTATCCCCTCCACTTTTTATTTGATTCGCGGATTCGCGGTTTAATTCGCGGATTTATTCGCGGATTTCGCGGTTTTAATTTACATTGACCTAATTAAATTGCTCTAATTAAATGAGCCAATTAATTTCGCGGTTTGATTTAATTAATTTTCATATGTGCTACTGATTAAATTACGCACTAGCTTCCGATTAAATTACGCGCGCATGAATGGATTATCGAGATTTCCATTGTCCCTACCTACTATAGGAAATTTTCTCTCGTTTTTCAGATTTTTTTTCTAAGTTCCCTTTTTTGAATTTAAACTTTCCGGGGTGTCGGCCATCTTGGTTTTCTGCGTGCGCACTTCTCGCGGCTGCCAGTTTGAATTTGAAATTTTTCAGATTTTTTTCTAAGTTCCCTTTTTTGAATTTAAACTTCCCGGGTGTCGGCCATCTTTGTTTTCTGCGTGCGCACTTCTCGCGGCTGCTCTTTTAATTTTAATTTCGCGCAAATATTTGAATTTCAAATTGGTAGATCTGTCTCTCTCTCTTCTGCTCATCGGGCGTTGGTTGTCTCTCTCCCGCATTCACAGAATGGCTCTTTATATTTAAAAAAATCTCTGGACGAGCTGGATTCGAACGCTCTACGTTCGTGTTCACCAAATTACATGCAGGCGTCAATGCCTCAGCACCACCGAGACTGTGCAAATTTTATGTGTATAGCGAAAAGCTACTTTCCCTGCTCTGACGTCACGAGCCCAGATTTAAAACAAACAATTTTTTCAAAAATATAAATTATAAGAATGGAATTGTGTAGCCTGTTGTGTTTAAAGGTTGATACAATTTTTTAAAAACTGATTTTGTAGGTGGTCTTGCTAGAAATAATTACTTTATTTTTTATAATTTGAGCGACGCGACCCTACTATATATGGAAATTTCGTCTCGGTCGGCTATAAGAGGTAATGTCGGATCGTAAATATAAAACGAGTTACAAACAGTGGAATACGCGTATTTCAATTTAAAACATGGTTTTTCTAGAAATAATTACTTTATTTTTATAATTTGCCCCAACAGATTGTATGCTATCTCACACAATCTTCATTGGTTTCTATAGCTTTCTCTTTTTCACTAGTAGTACCGTGATACTGATTAAATTACGCATTAGCTTCTGATTAAATTACGCGGTGGTCATCTTCAATTTGCGCGCTAATATTTGAATTTGAAATTTTTCAGATTTTTTTTTAAGTTCCCTTTTTAAAACAGGTTGAGACATGCGGCGGTGGCGAACAGTTCTTTGTCCGTTTAAACAGCCTTGGAGATGCTTTTGCTTTGTTCGTTGCGGATTATATATACCAGCAATAAGATAACACGAACAAGAAGATAACACGTATTGCTTGAGTAAGAAAGAGATAAACATAGTAGCAAATATTCGGGAAGGCTTGACTCTTAATTTTAATTATGACATTTGTCAACTAAACATGCCTACTAATACAATTTTTTTGTATGGCTATCTCTTTCTTACTCAAGCGTTGTATTTGCTTGTTTTTTGCTGTCTGCTATGTGACGCACTCAATGTCTCCATCCCTTTTTATTTTAAAATTTATAAAACCAGAGGCCCGACTGCTGCCGCACTAACTTGTTTTAAACCATTGTACTCTGTTACCTGGCGCGGCTGCATCCTGGGCCTCTGGTTTTATAAAATTATTTTATCTACACTCCCCAAAACTTTTAAGAAAAAAGCTGAAGTTTTCATACGCATTTTGAGTGCCTCAAACGATGTGAGCTGGGATCACAAGGGTACCGTTACTATAAAGGGTGAAATTTTACCGGCGTCTAACATAGTCGATTTAGTTCACGACACTCTGAGGCCTCGAAAAACTATTAATCCACCCGGACGCCTACAGTTTGCTGATTACATCAAAGGCCTTAACGTTGCTCATGTGCTGCTAGCTAAACCTAAACAGCAAAAGAAGCCAACCCCGACTGGTACTACAGGAAAAACCGAAATGGAAACTGATAACTGCGAGTCCGATTTAGAATATAAATTAAAAACACCGTCTACTCAACCAAGTCCACAGCAAAAAGGTTCAGTCAGAAGAACGACGATAAGGAAACGCTACCAAAAAAGGGCCGTTAGAAAAACGCCTCTAAGGCAGATGTCATCAACATCAAAAACGAAGGGAATTCTAGATTGGGAGCATCTTAAACTTTAAAATGCCACAATGAAATTTGTTCTACGATCCCATGTAAACGAATTTTGATTTTATTACTTGCAGTCTTTTTAATTTGAAATGTTGTGCACCTCAAACTACAGTTTTGTAAATTGTTAGCGGATTTTTAGAAAATAAGACATTCAGCTGTACATTTATTTTTATATTATTAAGTATTATATGCAATAAGAACAATATATTTGTTTATTACAAAGTGTTTGTGTTTTTTTATTTCTACTCTGCTTTTGTTTTTTCACGAATCTGCAATAATTACAAAATCTAAAGCTCTAATATTAGTATTTGAAGTTATTTTGCAGTTACAAAGTGTAAAATTTCAAAAAATCAATCTACGATTTCATAATGGTGTGATATAATTTAAAAAATTATGATTTTTTTAAATTTTGAGCGATAAATTTTATAAGAAAGCGTAAAACATTTGCAAATTTTTCAACAAAATTGTGTGTTTTTATTCAAGTTTATGTTAATTTGTGGTCAACATACATATATTTTGTATAATTTCAAGTGATATGATGTCATTTTCATCGTGTGTTGAATTAAAATGACATTTTTGTACAATTTATGTGACATGATGTCGATTTTTGTAAAAATGTATGTGAGATGGTGTGTAATTGCATGATTTTTGTTTAATTTTGAGTTAATTTTCGTAATAAAAATGAACAATGAGCCTACGTAACTGAAATTTTGTTTATCGAGATGCTTGTGGTAGAAGATTTTTCAATGAAATTGAGTGTTTTGATGGCGTCACAACATTTTTCAACGAAATTGCTTGTTTTTATTCAAAATTATGTTAATTTGTGGTCAACATACATATATTTCCATCAAAAGTACAAGAATTTTTGTAATAAAAATGCGAAATTGTAACATTATATCGATCAATCTGTAATAAAAAGATACAACGAGCCAACTTAACTGAAATTTTGCTTTTCGAAATGATTGTAGCAGAATATTTTTCAATGAAATTGCTGTTTTTTATTCAAATCTTACTAAAATTGCAACAAGTTAGAGAAAAACGTGTAAAACATTTGCAAAATTATGCTTAGAAATAACTCTAAAACTGTTTTTACATCATTTTTATTATTATAAAAGGCGCTTTGCAAAAACGAATTCTGATAATTTTAAGTGAAATGATGTGGGATGGCGTATTTTTTTCGCTTGTTGAATAAAAATGTCGTTTTTTGTATAATTTCAAGTGACATGATGTCAGTTTTTGTAAAATTTTAAGTAAAATGGTGGTGTCAGAACATTTTTTCAACGAAATTGTCTGTTTTTATTCAAATTTATGTTAATTTGTGGTCAATTGCGTTTTTATTTCCGTCCGTTTGCATTTATACTGGAATTTTTAAAACTAAAATACAGTTTTCATCGATATAATGACAGAATTTCAGACGCTTACTTATAAAATAAAAACCAAACATGTCAATCGCGGTGTTACAAATGAAAAGACCGTCGTGCCATCAAACCTGCACCGATTTGTTGAAAAACAAGATGCAGTTTTTATACTTTTATGAAATTTGGTAGTACAAAATAGAAGAAATTATAACGATACGTTCAACTTGTGGATTCCGATGGTTGCCCCCTTACAACAAATATGAATACCGACGACAAATTTTTATTTAAGTTTGTTGCGTAATAGTTCCATGAATTATTATCCGCCGCTTTTCAAAACTGGAGAAGCATTACGTCATACAAAATTTGTAAGATATACCTATGGGGTTGAATCTTGTCTATACCTGCATTCTCCGTGACGAATTGCAGTACAGTACAAACTTTCACTGACGGATTGTAATACCGGGACAAATGATAAAAATATAACAGCAATGAGATAACATGAACAAGCAAATACAACGATTGAGTAAGAAAGAGATAGCCGTCCAAAAAAATTATATTAGTAGGCATGTTTAGTTGACAAATGTCATAATTAAAATTAAGAGTCAAGCCTTCCCGAATATTTGCTACTATGTTTATCTCTTCCTTACTCAAGCAATATGTGTTATCTTCTTGTTCATGTTATCTTATTGCTGGTATATATAATCCGCGACGAACAAAGCAAAATCATCTCCAAGGCTGTTTAAACGGACAAAGAACTGTTCGCCACCGCCGCATGTCTCAACCTGTTTTAAAAAGGGAACTTAGAAAAAAAATCTGAAAAATTTCAAATTCAAATATTAGCGCGCAAATTGAAGATGACCACCGCGTAATTTAATCAGAAGCTAATGCGTAATTTAATCAGTATCACGGTACTACTAGTGAAAAAGAGAAAGCTATAGAAACCAATGAAGATTGTGTGAGATAGCATACGATCTGTTGGGGCAAATTATAAAAATAAAGTAATTATTTCTAGAAAAACCATGTTTTAAATTGAAATACGCGTATTCCACTGTTTGTAACTCGTTTTATATTTACGATCTGACTTTACCTCTTATAGCCGACCGAGAGGAAATTTCCATATATAGTAGGATGGGACAATGAGAATCTCGATAATCCATTCATACGCGTCGCTCAAATTATAAAAAATAAAGTAATTATTTCTAGCAGGACCACCTACAAAATCAGTTTTTAAAAAATTGTATCAACTTTTAAACACAACAGGCTACACAATTCCATTCTTATAATTTATATTTTTGAAAAAGTAGTTTGTTTTAAATCTGGGCTTGTGACGTCAGAGCAGGGAAAGTAGCTTTTCGCTATACACATAAAATTTGCAACGTCTCGGTGGTGCTGAGGCATTGACGCTTGCATGTAATTTGGTGAACACGAACGTAGAGCTTTCGAATCCAGCTCGTCCAGAGATTTTTTTAAATATAAACAGCCATTCTGTGAATGCAGGAGAGAGACAACCAACGCCCGATGAGCAGAAGAGAGAGACAGATCTACCAATTTGAAATTCAATTGTTTGCGCGAAATTAAAATTAAAAGGGCAGACGCGAGAAGTGCGCACGCAGAAAACAAAGATGGCCGACACCCGGGAAGTTTAAATTAAAAAAAGGGAACTTAGAAAAAAAATCTGAAAAACGAGAGAAAATTTCCTATAGTAGGTAGGGACAATGGAAATCTCGATAATCCATTCATGCGCGCGTAATTGAATCGGAAGCTAGTGCGTAATTTAATCAGTAGCACATATGAAAATTAATTAGATCAAACCGCGAAATTAATTGGGTCATGTAATTAGATCAATTTAATTAGGTCAATTAAAATTAAACCGCGAAATCCGCGAAAAATCCGCGAATTAAACCGCGAATCCGCAAATTAAATAAAAAGTGGAGGTGATAAGGTCCCCATTCTACTTACCTTAAACTGGAATTTCTTTTAATTTAAAAGAACATTCTAAGTTTTTAATACTTCTAAGACATTATTTAAGCATTTATCATGTTCAGTTTCAGTCCCAACACACACAATGATGTCATCTATGTAGTTTAAACATTTCTTGCATGCAGCAACGTTGAATGCGAGGTTGGAATAATATTAACAAACACACCACATTGGAGAAGAAAAATTAATTAACCAGTAAACTACATTATAAAGATCGTTGTACTGGTTAATACATCAAAATATAAAAATTTAATATCAAGTAAACGAGTAGCTGTCTTCAATGACAGCTACTCTTTTATTGGCTTAATTTTAATTTATTATATTTTGGTGTATTGACCAGTACAACGATATTTACAACTAGAGAGCGGATATTTAGGTTGCAAGAAACTTAAAATAGGTGATTATTTTCGGTTAGAAAAATCCATATTTAGGTCGCAAAACGGTCAAAATAGGTGCCGATTTTAGGATAAAAAGTCTCTAAAAGGCTTTACCCAGAACCTCCCTCGTCAACATAGTGACACTAAATAATTTTAAAAATTAAATTAAGTTAGGAGTAAAAATATCTTCACGTTTCTAATAAATTAAATACATTTTCAAATAAAAAAAACGTATCCGGCTGGGGTTTGAACTCGCCGTATCTGCAGAGCGCACCTACATAGAGATCCTATCTGCATCGATAAAGCCAACTACGCTACCAAGCCGCTTTCAAA
Organism: Agriotes lineatus; assembly: GCA_940337035.1. Taxonomy (NCBI): domain Eukaryota; kingdom Metazoa; phylum Arthropoda; class Insecta; order Coleoptera; family Elateridae; genus Agriotes; species Agriotes lineatus. Next base: position 8,770 of record CALNHX010008960.1, on the reverse strand, counting down.
TGAGTCCGGCGCGCGCCTCTCTTCAACAGAACGCTATTATGTTTGAAATGTTTTTACTCTTTTGTGACATTATCCTCTATCGGTTGAGTCTTATTTTCGGCAAATGTAAAGCCAGACCTATGTGAAAGTTATTGCGTCCTTCTATTTCAAAATTAATCCAAAAATTAACAACATTTTATTTTTTTAAGGTGCTCACCCTGTATATATTTGTATGAAATTGTACCAGTTTCATGCGAGGTAGATATATAATCTCTATGCAAAATATCGTTTTCTTCCGACAAATAGTTTTTGAGCTATACTGCCAACAGACAGACAGACAGACGGACAGAATTAAGAAAACCTCTTTTTCGTTATCCAGAGACCTTGAAACATGAAGATCTGAAGAAATCTCGGAAGGTGATTTTTTCGTGATTACAATACTTCCTTCGTCTTTCAGACGAGGGACGTAAAAATTCATATATTCTTTTAAATAATTTAGAATCGAGTCGTCAGGTTCTTAAATTGATTTATGTTATAAAAATAAATAATCTGGTGTGATACACTCACACAACTTCCTTTTACAGTGATCTTATAATTAGTCAAAAATTTCATTTTTAATTTTTAAGCAATTGTCAAAAATTTTCAAAAATTACGAATTCTACAAAAACGGTACAAAATAGAGCGTTAGTTGAAGAGACAAATTTTCACATGTAATCTCATAAGAGCATCAATTCTTTCCGGAAATTTTTTTGAGTGCATTCCAACAACGTCGTATTAATTTGCCCGAGCGGGACGCGAGGGCAAATTAGGACGTTGTTGGAATGCACGAAAATAATTTCCGGATATGAATTAATGCTCGAATGCAGATTCGGTAAGAAAATCGTAACGCCACAAACCCTCACAGTTAGGTTGGTCTACCTACAAAAAATTTCCAAGAAATTTTTTTATTGTCTTGGTTACGGCTCGTGAACTAATTTTTCTATTGGTCATTAATGGGTGTCGTACGATTTTCTCTAAAATTTTAAGCTAAATTCAAAAATGTAATAATATACCGAGTGTTCTAATTAAAGTAGGAGTTAATACCCGCTTTAAAAGTATTCAACTGGAAAATCACTTATCTCACATCAATACCCATTAAAAATGTAAAAATTGTTAGAGCCGTTTTTAAAAAAATCGAAAAAACTGAAAAATCGCTAGAGTGAACACTTACTTCCGGTTATGAGATTTTCTTCAAAAGCTTGCTGTCTCATCTACATAGTACACAAAACTTGCATATGAAGTTTCAACGCCATACCTCTTTTCGTTTTTGAGATATTCTGTTCACCGACAGACAGACACACAGACAGACAGACCAATGAACAAAAACATGTTTTTTGGGTTCAGGGAACTCTAAAACGTGAAGATCTGTTGAAAACTCAATTTCGAATTTTTGGGGTGAATCGAATACTTCCTTAATCCTAAAAGGAAGTAAATACAATTTACAACATAAACAAACACCATCGGATAATTTATAATTATTTATTTTATAATATAAAATAAAAGAAAAAATATAATAAACCTTTAACTGCATATAATTTTAATATTTAAAACCGACTAAAAAATTTTAACATTTTACAAATACTGAATTATGCAAATTAAAAGACGTTGGCATTGTGGCTTCATGTTGTGCAATGAGTTTTTTTTTCGCAGACAAACTATAAAATAAAAAGAACATTATGCGGGGGTATATATTAACTTACAGCTTTATTGCAACATTTGCAAAATATTTTATTGTTCTGCATTAACTTCGTAAACGGTGGAATTTGACTGACAAGCCACCCAATCTTGCATTTTTTCTTTGGTCGATTTTTTTATTTATTTATTGTAGTTCTATACAGTATCACTTTTCAATTTAATACTACACTTTTATACTTAAATATTGGCGGCACAATTTCAAACATTTAAGGTTATGTTGACTAAAAGAAAAAAAGTGAAACTGCTGTTTCTGTCAACTAACAACACCTACGCCTGTGACGGACATGCCAGTGACCCAAGATTCGAATCTTGCCAGTGACCTACTCCTATGCACTGCCTGTGGTACTACACAATTTTACTCACACGTTGAAGACGCAGTATTAAAATATAAACAGCAGTTTAATATGTTGCATATGTATAAAGCAAATATTAATTTTGTAAATGCAAAAAAAATTTAAAAATACTACTCTATATTTAAAAAAATCTGGTGTGATACACTCACACTTCCTTTTACAGTGATCTTATAATTAGTCAAAATTTTAAATTTTAATTTTTAACCATTTGTTAAAAATTTTCAAAAATTACAAATTCTACAAAAACGGTACAAAATCGAGTGTTAGTTGAAGAGACAAATTTTCTCTAGAATTTTAAGGTGAATTCAAAAATGTAATAATATACCGGGTGTTTTATTTAAAATAGGAGTTAATAAAAAAAATAGAAAAAAAAACAAAAGAAACCCACTTTAGAAGTATTCCACTGGAAAATCACCTATCTCACATCAATACACATTAAAAATGTAAGAAAAATGTAAAGTTTAAAAAAAATCGTTAGAGCCGTTTTTAAATAAATCGAAAAAAACTGAAAAATTACAAGAGTAAACACCTACTTCCGGTTATGCGATTTTCTTCAAAAGCTTGCTGTCTCATCTACATAGTACACAAAACTTATATATGAAGTTTCAACGCCATACCTCTTTTCGTTTTTGAGATATTCTGTTCACAGACAGACACACAGACAGACCAATGAAAAAAAATATGTTTTTTGGAATCAGGGGACTCTAAAACGTGAAGATCCGTTGAAAACTCAATTTCGAATTTTTGGGGTGAATCCAATACTTCCTTTATAGTAAAAGGAAGTAAAAAGGGGCCTGCCAAACCAATTCCACAGTTGGATGTTCGACGTGATAATGTAGGACATTTACCAATCGAAGATCATGTTCGTCAAAGATGCAAAAAACCAACATGTGGTCTAAAAACGTTTTTCAAGTGTTCTAAATGTCAAACATATTTGTGTATCACGAAAAATCGAAACTGTTTTGTGGAGTTTCATATTTAATTTTTTTGTAAATAGTTTGTATTAGTTGACTATTGGGTCACTTTAGGAACAAAGTTGTATTTTTTGTAGAATAATTTTTTTTGCGGTTTTTTGTTTTTTTCTAATTCATTGACTTCTCAAGTAGCGAGTTTAACAAAAAAAAATTTTTTTTTAAACAAAAATTTAATTCAGTCTTAAAGAGGTTAAGCTGAATTAAAAAATTTAATAATATACCGGGTGTTCTATTTAAAATAGGAGTTAATAAAAAAATAGAAAAAAAAACAAAAAAAAACCATTTTAGAGGTATTCAACTGGAAAATCATATAATGTCCCATCAATACACATTAAAAATGTAATAAAAATGTAAAATTTGAAAAAAATCATTAGAGCCGTTATTGGAAAAATCGAAAAAACTGAAAAACCCCAAAAGTAAACACCATACTTCCGGTTATACATTTTTCTTCAAAAGCTTGCTGTCACATCTAGATAGTACACAAAACTTATACATGAAGTTTCAACGCCATACCTCTTTTCGTTTTTTGAGGTATTATGTTCACAGACAGACAGACACAGACGGAGACACAGATCAATGAGAAAAAACACGTTTTTTGGGTTCAGGAAACTCTAAAACATGAAGATCAGTTGTTCAGAAATGATTGAACGTTTTTGAATGGACATGGTTATACAACGTATGAATAATATGTTGGTAGCACTGTAAGTCTCTGTCAAATTCAAGGTTAGCAGGTTAGGTTTTGCATCAGTCTGTGTCAAAACTGACGCAAAACCTAACATGCTAACCATTTTGGCGCCACTGAATAATGTAAACAAACCGAATTTAATTTTTACAAAAAAGTTTCTTTATGGATAAAATGCCTCTTTATTCGCTTGTACCATACATAACTTTTCCCTTTTTCCAGGAACTTTTTATAATTGTTTGATAAAAATAAAATTAGTTAGAACAAGATCATATATATTATTATGTAATTATCCACAACGTTTGTTTAAAAAGTTTTTCAGTTTAAGATGAAGTACTTATTGTTTTGTAAAAAGGCGTAAAACTCAACTTTTACACAAATGTGCTCAACATTTCTACCGGGTGTCTTAACATGAATTACATCTAGTGTGCTTTGAATTTCCCATAATGCAATCTAAAATTTTACTTGCAATTGGCAAGACTGTAAGTCTATGGCAAATTCGAGGTTAGCAGGTTATGTTTTGCGTAGGTTTGTGTCAAAACTGCCGCAAAATCTAACCTGCTAAACTCGAATTTGACATAAACTCAAAGTCATGCCAATTTCAAGTAAAATTTTAGATTGGCTTATGGGAAATTCAAAGAATACTAGATGTAGTTCATTTTAGGATACCTGGTATAAGTGAAAGATGAAAGCATAAGAAAGGAATATCAAGAGGAAAAATTCCACAAATTGAAGTAGAGATAATGGAATTGACATTAAAAAATCTGGTGTGATACACGCACACAACTTCCTTTTACAGTGATCTTATAATTAGCCAAAAATTTGATTTTAAATTTTTAGGCATTTGTCAAAAATTTTCAAAAATTACAAATTTTACAAAAACGGTACAAAATAGAGCGTTAGTTGAAGAGACACATTTTCTCTAGAATTTTAAGCTGAATTCAAAAATGTAATAATATACCGAGTGTTCTATTTAACATAGATGTTAATAAAAAAAATAGAAAAAAAAACAAAAGAAACCAATTTTAGATGTATTCCACTGGAAAATCGCCTATTTCACATCAATACACATTCAAAATGTAATGAAAATGTAAACTTTGAAAAAAATCGTTAAAGCCGTTTTTGAAAAAATCGAAAAAAACTGAAAAATTGCGATTTTCTTCAAAAGCTTGCTGTCGCATCTACATAGTACACAAAACTTATATATGAAGTTTCAACGCCATACCTCTTTTCGTTTTTAAGATATTCTGTTCACAGGCACACAGACAGACAGACAGACACACAGACAGACCAATGAAAAAAATATGTTTTTTGGGTTCAGGGGACTCTAAAACGTGAAGATCTGTTGAAAACTCAATTTCGAATTTTTGGGGTGAATCCAATACTTCCTTTATTGTAAAAGGAAGTAAAAATAGAAAAAAAAAACAAAAGAAACCCATTTTAGATGTATTCAACTGGAAAATCACCTATCTCACATCAATACACATTCAAAATGTAATAAAAATGTGAACTTTGAAAAAAATCGTTAGAGCCGTTTTTGAAAAAATCGAAAAAAACTTAAAAATTACAAGACGCAACACCTACTTCCGGTTATGCGATTTTCTTCAAAAGCTTGCTGTCGCATCTAGATAGTATACAAAACTTATATATGAAGTTTCAACGCCATATCTCTTTTCGTTTTTGAGATATTCTGTTCACAGACACACAGACAGACAGACAGACACACAGACAGATGATTTTTGCGTTCGGGGGACTCTAAAACGTGAAGATCTGTTGAAAACTCAATTTCGAATTTTTGGGGTGAATCCAATACTTCCTTTATTGTAAGGAAGTAAAAGGAGATAGAATGTATTCAAGGAAACATTGTTGGGAAAAAGAGGCATTTTAAGCGGGTCTAGGACATTTCGCCGCCGACCACTTTGCCGTCGCCGTTTCGCCGTCGGCGATTTCGCCGTCAACTTGAAAGTGGAACGAAGGCCGTGTTGCCAAATGATTATACTTTAATTTATTTTTATACTTTAATGTAATGCAACCTTCACTTTATTTATTTGGACATTAATTTGCTTGCTTATAAACTATCATCTTTGTTAACTTACAATAATATACTTGTACTCCGTTGCCGGAAGAAAATGCATAATTAGTTTAATAATTTCTAAGCAAGTATACAGTAATATATAAATTGTAAAGTAACATATATACAGGGTGGTTCAAATGTATTTCGGGAAGCTTTAGGAATACACAGAACACTTCAAAATAAAGCGGAAAACGTTAATCGACTTATATCGAAAAACGTATAATAAGCGAAATGTAAGACGTTGAAGTTAAGTTAAAAAATCTGGTGTGATACACTCACACAACTTCCTTTTACAGTGATCTTATAATTAGCCAAAAATTTGATTTTTAATTTTTAAGCATTTGTCAAAAATTTTCAAAAATTACAAATTCTACAAAAACGGTACAAAATAGAGCATTAGTTGAAGAGACAAATTTTCTCTAACATTTCAAGCTGAATCGAAAAATGTAATAATATACCGCGTGTTCTATTTAAAATAGGAGTTAATAAAAAAACATAAAAAAACAAAAGAAACCCATTTTAGAAATATTCAACTGGAAAATCACCTACCTTACATCAATACACATTAAAAATGTAATAAAAATGCAAAGTTTGAAAAAAGGGCAAATCACTGAAATCATTATAACGGCCATACTACCTTAAAGAGAATTTTCTAAACAAAATCATTATAATGACCACCATGTGCATGATAAAAGGATTAGCAAAAAGTAACAAGTATGCTCATTACCATCAACAACTAATCAGACGGTTTAATGCATATAAGAAGTGTAACTGTATTAACCTTTAACGTCCTCCTAATGGGAAATAAATGTGAATTATATTTTAAAGCTAATAAAGATTTCTAATATGTATCATTTAAAACATGTAAAACTTTGATTCCATGTTTTGCTTAGATATAGATAAGTGAAAAAAATATTTTTTTTTAAGTCGGAAATGTAAAATAGACTACGGCGAAACGGCGACGGCGAAATGGCGACGGCAAAATGGCGACGGCGAAACGGCGACGGCGAAATGTCCCATTTCGATTTTAAGCTGGGGGGCAAGGGGCGCACGGCACCCGGGTGGCAGGACCTAGGGGGCGACAGCTAGACCTTGGTTACGTAAAAATTGCGAGTTTCCTTCTATCGCTATTGGTGGAGATAAATGGTAGTAATCAATAACACGTGACGTCAAGTCACCAGGTAAAGCACCTCTATAATACGAGTATGCTTGTCAGCCATATTGAATCACATTACAAAAGCGGCAAATTCAAAAAATTAGTTACTATTCAGAAAATGAAAATATGTTAATGTCTATACGTTTAATAGTACTACGTAATTCGAGGCTGAACAACCGGTCACGCTCGAAGATTTTGAAATCTGAAAAACAGAAAAGACCGTAAACAGTTCATTCAAAAATGAATCAATGTTTTAGGCTTACATTACATCCAAAAAAAGTATTCCTTAGTGTTGAAATAGAATGATTTTTTAATAAAGAATATGAGAGGCAACGCATAAAAGGCAAAAAGACACAGGAAAACGAACACAGTTGGCAACTCAAACACAAGATTAGCAGCTAGAACAGAGAGCATAGATAAGATAACCCACAACGAGTGAACGGTTTGACGTTGTAGGGTTATGTTTTAGTTGCATCATGGCCACCAACATGTAAACGCGAAAGTACTGTGATGCAAGATTTTATGCAACTTGTGCGACATGCGTCTGCTTGTATTATAAAGGGCTCTATCACCAGGCACTGAGTAATGGCGGTTTTGACTGAATCACTGGGTAACATACAGATGGATCGACTCCACTTTCAGGGCTTTTCGATAGCCTCTGATCAAGCGTTTCAAATGTTTGCTTCATTTTAGCCATCACCAGTGGCGATTCATGATAATTTTATTTGGGAGGCTGTTGATTTTTAGCAATAATTACACAAAAATTATAATTACTGACTCGCCTACATTTCGTCGATGTTTTAATCCAAATATAACGATTATGTTTAATTTTAATAATTCAAAAGAAAACGTCGTATGGACAATACACAACAAAAATTATTATATACAACACAAAATGTTTACAAGAGTTAAACAATGATACACGATAAGTGTGTTTAATAGGGTGACCAGACATAGGTACTCTTTTTTAGAGTATTATACTCTTTTGTAAATAATATCCTCTTTACTCTTACTTTTTGTAAAACAAATATCAATATACTCTTTTTAATTCATTTAAATATTCTTAATACTCTTTCTAGATTTTGTTTCAAACATTTTTTTTTAATTTGCCCCGCGGGACGATATTTGACAGAAAACGTTGCACTCGCGCTACTTGTTAAGCGAAATATGTACACTCTACAGTCCAACCAGCTTCAGAGTGCGGAGTGTACCTACATAAACACGAACGCGAGCGGATTACAACGACTATACCATGAGTAAAGAAATAAAGTAATATCAAAAGTAAACAGGAGAATCATAATTTTGTGTTTACTTTGTCAGGCCTTTGATATGCTACCTGTTGGAGTAGTTTCAGTACAAAGTTTACGATTTCTCTTGTATATAGGTTTCTTTTCAATCATATTTTACCGTATAAATCTTCAGCTATTAATATCTAAAATTCTAAAGTTGACACGCACGCAACTCCGCACCGCTCTAATCTCTATGCCGTCGTATGTGCAGCTGTTTTGGTCCCGTCGCATTTAAGAGCGCTGGTTTACAGCATTTTCAAAACACAGTCAATGGGAGAAAGCAGGACATCTTCCAAAATAGTTTCAACGTCTGTCGCACTCTACCGATAGCGAGCTGTCGAACCTGTTGCGAGCTGCGTTGTGATTGGCTACATCTGCATGTCGCAGACATCGCATCTGGACGCGAATCTCCGCTTAGCGTTTGTTTACGATTAGGCAGTATCGAACCGGTGTTCATAAGCGCGTCTCTGCAAGCGTTTTTGGCTCTTGGGGGCCGCCGTGCCCGAAGGCACGGCGTCCGGTGTTCGTG